>VZQC01013112.1:877463-1117828 GCA_009823505.1 Rhizomys pruinosus
AATAGATAAAGAACTCAAAAAAACAAAGAAAAAAAGGAAAACAAATGACCCCTCAATAGATGGAGCAAGAACTGAACAGAGACTTCACAAGTTGAAGGAATTAAGAGATGTGCCCCTTGAGAAACCTCAAGAACTGTTTCAACGAATCACTATAATTTTTCTTGTTTTATTATAATTATTTATTTTTGCATGCGGTATGAATGTTATTGTCCCCTGCATGCAAGGTCCGTGGCACCCATGTAGTTGCAAATGCCACGGGGGGCAGGAGAGGGTCGCGGATTCCCTGGAACTGGAGTTTCTCCCTGGAATTGGAGTTACAACAGCGGTTTTCTACCCACCATGTGGGTGCTGGGGATCGAACCCCCGGGTCCTCTGCAGAGCGGTCGGTACGCTTAACCCGCTAGGCTATCCTCCAGCCCCCAACTCACTAATCTTAAGGAAATGCAAATGAAAACTATTTAAGTAATATAATCAGATCTTTACTCCAATCAACCTGGCTGGATCAGGAAAACAAATGAACCAAGTGCTGGAGAGGTTGTGGGGAAAGGGGAACACTCATCCATGCTGTTGGGGAATGTAAACTCGTACAGCCACTATGGAAAGCAGTGTGGAGAACCCTTGAAGACTTGGAATGAACTTGCCACCCGACCCAGCCATACCACTCCTGGGCAGGTGAACCGCTCAATACTTACTGCCACCACAGAGATACAGGCACGACATTTTATTGCAGCTCTCTTAACAATAGCAAGGAGCTGGAACCAACCTAAATGCCCCTCAACTGACGAGTGGATAGAGAAAATGTGGTACATCTAACACATATGAGATTCTATGCAGCAGTAAAGAAAGACGGCATCACATAGCTTTGGCAGTGAAATGCTGGAGCTAGAGACATCATAGCTGAGTGAAGTAACACAGCCAGAAAAACAAACGACGAATGGTAATCCCAATCCTGTGGATGCTGCACAATTACTCCAATTGTAAGTAATTTCTTGTGTGGGGCCCCTTGAGCTTTTTGTACAAAGCAGTTGGGCGTAAGGCATTTTGGAAACAACAACAACAACAGAAAAGACTGCATCAAAGAACTGACTGAAACAGTGAACTTCTGCTCAAAACAGTCAACTTCCCCATGGAAAATATTGAGAAAGACTAAGAGATGAAAAGCATGTTTGGCAGAATGCATGAGCTCTGGCGGGGTGGGGGAATGGGCGGGAACACGGGAAAAAAATAAATAAAAAATATGTGAATGTAGTGACATATTAATAGAGTCTAATGCTTGAAAATTTCAGCACTCATTTAACCTTTTAGCAAGGATTTTATTTTCTAATTGAACACTATTAGATTTTTAGTGATTTCGGAGGTCTTTCCCATCTATTTCACAATATCTATTCATGAGTCTGCCTATGTGTCTCTATTTGTCTGGATGTGTTTCTCGATTATATGACTTATATCCTGAAATCAACAATCCTTTTCATTCATGTCTCTGGTACAGAACCATTTATTCAGCATCAGAATGATTGGGTATCAAATAACATATTTTTATATTTCTTCTAAACCTTACGTTAGAGCATTTTGTCATAATCTGCATCTCTGTGCTTCAATATCCGCTCGCACACTGTAATCTAAGATACCCTGGAAACTGTCCTAGCGTCTTCTTTCCTTCTCATTGTTTACTTGGTGTTTGATCTGATATAGATTTTTTTAAATTCACTAACCAACACTTTTATTTTTCTGTCTTTTAGCGATTTGATAGCTATTTACATACTCCATGATAGCTACCCTTAAATTTTACTGCTTATGCCAATTTATTTCTTTCCGTCAACAGCCAGACTTGTTTAGTAATGTCATCTCCCTTTGAATAAAATAGCACCATCACTTTTATTCCTCTTACAGTCTTTGAATTCATTTATTAGTTTTATTATTACTGTTCTTTCCTTCACTTGCATCCTCAGGCACATAGTCATAACAGTATAATTATATGTGTGTTTTATTATACACATTTGTTGTTCCCATATGTGCTTTATATTGTGTTTGTTCCTCTGGGATTTCCACTGTTACGTTTTCAAGTAGGTGCTGTGAATTGTTAAATATGAGAGAGAGCTTAACTTTTCTACTCAACATATTGTGGAGGTTTGAATGAGAATGTTCTCCCATAAGCTCTAAGTATTTGAATACTTGGCCCCGGTTGGTGGCGCTGTTTGCATACGTTTAAAAGATGCAGCCTTGTGGGATAAAGCATGTCACTAGGTGTGGACTTTGGGAGTTCATAGCACATCTCATTTCTTCCCATCCCACCTCCTGTGCCTGCTTGAAAATGTGAAAGCTTGGCTTTCTGCTCTGGCCACCATTGCTGCCATGCCTCCCTGCCATGATGGACTCTTTTCCCTCTGGAACTGTAAGGCAGATCAACTCTTCCTTCTATAAGTTGCCTTCACCGTAGCATTTTTATCACAGCAACAGAAAAGTAACTACTACAGAAGTTGGTACCAGAGAGTAAGCTGTTGCTGTTAAGAACCTGACCATATTGTTTTTGGAGGAATGTTGAAGACTTTGGAAGTTGTAAGATTGAAAATCAGTTGAATGCTGTAAGTAGAGCTTAATGGGATGTTCTAGTAGATGTCCAGCTCAAGGGCCTCCAGGTGGATAGAGAAACAAGACTTAAACAGCAACTGGTATATTGTGGCAAAGGGTCTGATGGGCCTCTGCCCATGGCCTATGAACTTTCCCAAGGCTAAATTAAAAAGCTGGTACCAATCTACATGATGCTGGCTTTAGAGGCATGAAAGATGCAAGAGTGAGAGGTCGTCAGTTCTTTCTCCACAGTTTCAGAGAGCTGCTGAAGCCAGGCAGCATGTGGCAGGGGAGTCCAAGAGGCCAAAAGGCCCTGACAGGCCATTGCGTCAAGCTGTGAAGGTGAAACATGGCTGAAAATGGAGACTCTACGATACTGGAGATGCCAGAGCCATGAGACACCTGCCAGAGAGGTGCATACAGAAAGTGGTGCCGGCCCCAGAGATGTACATTGAAGGCAGCAAAGCTGGAGGGACTGAGCCATCTAAGCTCTTTGGAACTACAGTCCCAGACATTGGACATGTGTTTAGTGTTTTTCCCACTTCGGTCTCCATTCTTCCTTTTTGGACTGGGAATGCGTATTCAGTTCCATGGTCTATTAGAAGTACCCAATTTTGATTACCGGAGCTTGCAGTTAAGAGATTGCCTTGAGTCTCAGAATAGAATTTGGACTTTGGGCTTTTGAACAATGTTGAGATCATTAAGGACTAAGGGGACTTTTAAAGTTAGGCTAGTCATGAGACAATGGGGGCTAGGGGTTGGAATGTGCTGATTTCAATGTCCCCAATAGGCTCCAAGTATTTGAACACTTGATTCCACTTGGTTGCGCTGTTTGTGGGGCTTTAGGAAGTACAACCTTGCAGGAAGAAGAACTTCACTGGGGGCAGGTGTTGAGAGTTCACAGCCACATCCCATTTCCAATTCTCTCTCTCTCTCTCTCTCTCTCTCTCTCTCTCTCTCTCTCTCTCTCTCTGCTCTGGTGCTTGCTTGAGGATGTGAGTGCTCTGGCTACCTCTTGTCATGCCTCTCCCTCTGGAGTTTTGAGCTAACTAAACCCTTCCTTCTGTAAGTTGCTTTGCTCATGGTATTTTATCTCAGCAACAGGAAAATACACATTCGAATTAAGTGTCGGTGAGAATCACAGTTCAAAGCATTTTTCCCCGAGGATATTTAAGGCATTTGAACAGTCCTCTAGAATCTAGAAAAATCTGATATAAATCTATTCTTGTGCCATTTTAGGAAATATATTTCTCCCTCTGGAATATTTAGGGTTCTGCTTTAGTTATCATTATTCTTAGACTTAGTTTTTATTGTTCTTATTTATATGACCTGTTTGATAGGATGTCTATTTCAAGCTTCTGCTTTCGTTTAACTATATAAAATGCTTTATATTTTATTAGGTTTCCCCATTTTCTCCATTGTCTAATTCTGATATTGTTATTAGTAATTTGTGCCTTCACCACCATCTATTTCACATCCCCGTCTGCCTCTTTTTAATAAGAACTTTTGTGGGTTTGGGGAGATAGTTCAGTGGGTAGAGCATTTGCTACTCAAGTTTAAAGACCAGGGTTCAAGGGAAAACAGCAACCACATACATGCCAAACCATATGGGAACCTATCCAAAATCCCAGTGTCCAAAGATGGAGACAGGGGATCTCTGGAGCAGACAGACCTGGCTAGGCTAGCCCATTCATGGAAGTCTCTGTTCAAGTGAGGGAGCCCACATTAGTATGTAAGGGGATCAAGCCTCCTCCCCTCAAGGCCTAGGGATCATTGTGGAAGGGCGGGCAGGTGAAAGATTGTAAGTGACAGAGGAGGTGGTGGGTGACCACGAGGAAGCAGAGTTTTCTAGGCACCTGGGAAGTTACTCCTATGAACTGAGAGCAATAGTAACAGCAGGCCCAAGACCTACACAAGCTCAAGTCAGAAAAAAATCACAGAACAGATACAGAGAATTTGGCTAAAACTCTAGCTGAGGAATTATTGGCAACTGGTAAGAGAGGGAGAGTCGGTTTTCTTTAAGTATGAGGACAGGTAAGTTAACCAGGCTCTAGTGAGTGGACTCACACCAAGGACATTGAAGGTCATAAAACTGACTCAATAGGCCTCAGTGTATATGACAGAATACCTGAAATCCAGCAGAGGGGCTATAAGAGGGGAAGAGATAAGGAAAGGAATCTAAATATGATCAAGATATATGGTATGAAATGCTCAAATATTCAATAAAAATTTAAAATATATATGGGCAACAACAACCAAGGAAGACACCCAACATAAACCTCTGGCCTCCATATGCACATATATCAATACACATATACATATGCATGTATGTACACACATACATACACACGTACATACACACGTACATATACATGTACATACACATGTTCTCACACTGTGACTATTCATACACACATATGCATTACACAAACATATACATACACGTGTCCCCACACTGTGACTATACATATACACATACACATGTACATACACACGTGTCTCCACACTGTGACTATTCATACACATACACGCATGTACATACACACGTGCCCCCACACTGTGACTATTTATATACACATGTGCATGTACACACACATGTGCCCCCACACTGTGACCATTCATACACACATACACATGTACACACACGTGCCCCCACACTGTGACTATTCATACACACATATGCATGTACATATACACATGCCCCACACTGTGACTATTTATATACACATACGCATGTTCATACACACTGGCCCCCACACTGTGACTATTCATATACACATACACATGTGCATACACACGTGCCCCCACACTGTGACTATTCATATACACATACACATGTATATACACATGTGCCCCACACTGTGACTATTCATACACACATATAAATGTGCATACACACGTGCCCCCACACTGTGACTATTCATATACACATACACATGTGCATACACACGTGCCCCCACACTGTGACTATTCATACACACATACACATGTACATACATGTGCCCCCACACTGTGACTATTCATACACACATATGCATGTACATATACACATGCCCCACACTGTGACTATTTATATACACATACGCATGTACATACACACGTGCCCCCACACTGTGACTATTCATGTACACATACACATGTGCATACACACATGCCCCCACACTGTGACTATTCATACACACATACACATGTACACACATGTGCCTCCACACTGTGACTATTCATACACACATATGCATGTACATATACACATGCCCCACACTGTGACTATTTATATACACATACGCATGTACATACACACATGCCCCCACACTGTGACTATTCATGTACACATACACATGTGCATACACATGTGCCCACACACTGTGACTATTCATACACACATATACATGTATATACACACATGCCCCACACTGTGACTATTCATATACACATACACATGTGCATGCACTGTGTATTCACACACTGTGACTATTCATACACACATATGCATGTACACACACATGTGCCCCCACACTGTGACTATTCATACACACATACACATGTACATACACATGTGCCCACACACTGTGACTATTCATACACACATATGCATGTACATACACACGTGCCTGATGCTATACACTATGACTGATCATATACACATACACATGTGCATACACACGTGTCCCCACACTGTGACTATACATATAAACATACACATGTACATACACATGTGCCCCCACACTGTGACTATTCATACACACATATGCATGTACATAGACACATATACACATGCCCTACACTGTGACTTCATACACACATATGCATGTACATACACATGTGCCCCCACACTGTGACTATTCATACACACATACGCATGTACACACACACGTGCCCCCACACTGTGACTATTCATACACACATACGCATGTACACACACACGTGCCCCCACACTGTGACTATTCATACACACATATGCATATACATACACACATATACACATGCCCCACACTGTGACTTCATACACACATATGCATGTACATACACATGTGCCCCCACACTGTGACTATTCATATACACATACACATGTACATACACACGTGCTCCCATACCTGTGACTATTCATATACACATCTACAAACTGCACACACATGTGCACACACAAAAAGAACACATGTGGTGGTGTTTACTGTCCAGACATGTAATCCAGGATGAGCTCTGCCTTGAGACCCTAAACTTAATGTTATCTTTTCCAAATCATATAAAAGGGAAACATTTTCCCAATAAGTCAACATTCAAGATTCTAAGGATTAACAAGGGAGTTGGTTAAGTGGAGGAGGGCATTTTTCAACCTGTCACAACAAGGCCATCATAACTGAAAATGTCTACATACCACATGCACACCTGTTTTAATTTTGGTTAAAATCATTGGCTCATGGGGCTGGAGAGATGGCTTAGCGGTTAAGAGCGCTGACCGCTCTTACAGAGGACCCGGGTTCGATCCCCAGCACCCACATGGCGGCCGAGAACCGTCTGAAACTCCGGTTCGGGAGAACTCCAGTTCCAGGGGAATCCAAAACCCTCTTCTGACCTCCGCGGCATTGCACGACACGGGTGCACAAACCTGCACGCAGACAGTACACTCATACACATACAAAAATAAATAAAAATTAAAAAAATAATAGAAAAAAAAATCATTGGCTCATGGCATTGCCTACACTAATTCTTAAATTCACATTTACAAACACTTAGTAAAATCAGCATTGTAATTGAATTCTTTCCAATTTTGTGGAGAAATAAAATAAGAAATGCTACATAAAACACTTTCTGCATGGAGTCATGGATGGAATATAGGATTTATATTTTTTATCCTAAGTTCTGCAATGACACAAAGAAATAGCTAGAGTCCTGCCACGAATTAACTTCCTGACCTTGTTTTTTTTCATTATGAAGTAAAGGTAATATATTTATTTTACCTGTTTTTTTCCATAATTATGTGAGATAATTCGCATTAAAATGGGCTGCTGTTCTCTTTGTTCTCTGCTAAAGCATGAAAGGGGGTTTCGAGCACCCTCGGTATCACTACAAGATGTTATGCAGATAAGCTTAGATCAGCAGTTTTCATTTCAAGCAAGAAGGACAAACACAGATAATAACTATTTAAATAATTAATAGACTGGAAAAAAACCATCCCGGGATGCTATGCATGGGAAATAAGAATTCTCTGCTGTGACCTAATTCATGTCCTTGGTCAATAAATGTTTCCTTCTTTGTTCTGGCAATGATTAATAATCCTGTGCAAAGAAAGGCCTCCTCAGAGCCTGAAAAAGTACAGACCAGTAAATCGTAGTTATTACTGCTAAAGTTCTTGTCATTTCCTTGCATTCCAGAAGGCACCAGCAGCATTGCTATTCATATATACGGGTAAACAAGGATGGGGTTCAAACAGCCAAATGGAAAGCTCCGTTCGTTCCATAGTTGTTCTTATGCCCTTTACAACTCTGGCTAAATGGCTCTATGCTTTATTTCTACGTACTAGTGATATTTAGCTTATGGATGTAATATATGACATGACCTTTTACCCATGACCTCTACCAGAACTACAGGATGAAACCCTCACATCCAGCACATGTATCATCAATGGGAGCTTTTAATAGAAAGAAAGAACAGTTGAGAGGATGTTCTTAGTGTTCATGAAAAGCTTGTACACTACTCCCTGCACTTAGTTGGTGGTGATTCTCATAGATTTATTCACTGCATGCCTCTTTCTGGGGCAGGATGGGCAGTTCCCTGAGGAAGCTTTCACAATCTCATGCCTCCAGCCATATCCCTTGATGTTCAGATGTATGACCCCACCCCACCTCAGCCTCTCCTCTTCTTCCCTCTCAGGCTTCAGCCAGTAGCCACAGCCTCTATGTAGCCTTTGGATGGCCCTGGCAAAGAACCACTTCTTACTCTCCAGGGGGTTCTGAATGCCTCCATCAGACTTAGAGGTGACCACTCCTCCTTTTTCTGAACTTCTGGGTTTAGAGCAGAGGAAGGGTAGCAGCATTCCCCCTTGACTGCTGACACACACTGCCCTTTTGGATCTGGAAAATGCTTCAAAATGGTTATTGCTCGGCCGGGCGTGGTGGCACATGCCTTTAATCCTAGCACTCAGGAGGCAGAGGCAGGTGGATCTTTGTGAGTTCAAGGCTAGCCTGGTCTACAGAGCGAGTTCCAGGACAGCTGGGGCTACAGGGAGACCCTGTCTCAAAAAGACAAAAAAAAAAAAAATGGTTATTGCTCTTCAGGTGCTTTTACAATTCACTGGCACCTTCCTGCTAGATCTTCCTGACTATAATTCTCTTGACCCACAGGGGCTCACTTTCCATTGCCCAACACAAATATCCTTCAGGCTCTGCATCCAATGGTTTTGTCCACTTTGGCTGCTGTTTGCTGAGATATTCCGGGTGCTCTAGCATGCTGGTGGCTTGGGGGTAGAATGTCTCTTTAAAAGAACCCAGAACAACATTTGTATGACAGATATGGCTTCCTCGCTAGTTCCCCAGGATCTCGGGTACCTTTGCCTACTATCAGCTTCTCTTCTGCTTTACTAAGAGCTTCGGATAACATCTCTCTAGTATTCTCTGACACTGGTCAGGGAGGAGTCCACAATTTTCATCAAAGGTAGGAAAGAATCTGGGTCCCTCCCTAGGCCTGAGGTTGCAGAAACACACTTCTCCCATGCCCCTCATTCTACTGGGTGGATTAGNACACTGTGACTTCATACACACATATGCATGTACATACACATGTGCCCCCACACTGTGACTATTCATATACACATACACATGTACATACACACGTGCTCCCATACCTGTGACTATTCATATACACATCTACAAACTGCACACACATGTGCACACACAAAAAGAACACATGTGGTGGTGTTTACTGTCCAGACATGTAATCCAGGATGAGCTCTGCCTTGAGACCCTAAACTTAATGTTATCTTTTCCAAATCATATAAAAGGGAAACATTTTCCCAATAAGTCAACATTCAAGATTCTAAGGATTAACAAGGGAGTTGGTTAAGTGGAGGAGGGCATTTTTCAACCTGTCACAACAAGGCCATCATAACTGAAAATGTCTACATACCACATGCACACCTGTTTTAATTTTGGTTAAAATCATTGGCTCATGGGGCTGGAGAGATGGCTTAGCGGTTAAGAGCGCTGACCGCTCTTACAGAGGACCCGGGTTCGATCCCCAGCACCCACATGGCGGCCGAGAACCGTCTGAAACTCCGGTTCGGGAGAACTCCAGTTCCAGGGGAATCCAAAACCCTCTTCTGACCTCCGCGGCATTGCACGACACGGGTGCACAAACCTGCACGCAGACAGTACACTCATACACATACAAAAATAAATAAAAATTAAAAAAATAATAGAAAAAAAAATCATTGGCTCATGGCATTGCCTACACTAATTCTTAAATTCACATTTACAAACACTTAGTAAAATCAGCATTGTAATTGAATTCTTTCCAATTTTGTGGAGAAATAAAATAAGAAATGCTACATAAAACACTTTCTGCATGGAGTCATGGATGGAATATAGGATTTATATTTTTTATCCTAAGTTCTGCAATGACACAAAGAAATAGCTAGAGTCCTGCCACGAATTAACTTCCTGACCTTGTTTTTTTTCATTATGAAGTAAAGGTAATATATTTATTTTACCTGTTTTTTTCCATAATTATGTGAGATAATTCGCATTAAAATGGGCTGCTGTTCTCTTTGTTCTCTGCTAAAGCATGAAAGGGGGTTTCGAGCACCCTCGGTATCACTACAAGATGTTATGCAGATAAGCTTAGATCAGCAGTTTTCATTTCAAGCAAGAAGGACAAACACAGATAATAACTATTTAAATAATTAATAGACTGGAAAAAAACCATCCCGGGATGCTATGCATGGGAAATAAGAATTCTCTGCTGTGACCTAATTCATGTCCTTGGTCAATAAATGTTTCCTTCTTTGTTCTGGCAATGATTAATAATCCTGTGCAAAGAAAGGCCTCCTCAGAGCCTGAAAAAGTACAGACCAGTAAATCGTAGTTATTACTGCTAAAGTTCTTGTCATTTCCTTGCATTCCAGAAGGCACCAGCAGCATTGCTATTCATATATACGGGTAAACAAGGATGGGGTTCAAACAGCCAAATGGAAAGCTCCGTTCGTTCCATAGTTGTTCTTATGCCCTTTACAACTCTGGCTAAATGGCTCTATGCTTTATTTCTACGTACTAGTGATATTTAGCTTATGGATGTAATATATGACATGACCTTTTACCCATGACCTCTACCAGAACTACAGGATGAAACCCTCACATCCAGCACATGTATCATCAATGGGAGCTTTTAATAGAAAGAAAGAACAGTTGAGAGGATGTTCTTAGTGTTCATGAAAAGCTTGTACACTACTCCCTGCACTTAGTTGGTGGTGATTCTCATAGATTTATTCACTGCATGCCTCTTTCTGGGGCAGGATGGGCAGTTCCCTGAGGAAGCTTTCACAATCTCATGCCTCCAGCCATATCCCTTGATGTTCAGATGTATGACCCCACCCCACCTCAGCCTCTCCTCTTCTTCCCTCTCAGGCTTCAGCCAGTAGCCACAGCCTCTATGTAGCCTTTGGATGGCCCTGGCAAAGAACCACTTCTTACTCTCCAGGGGGTTCTGAATGCCTCCATCAGACTTAGAGGTGACCACTCCTCCTTTTTCTGAACTTCTGGGTTTAGAGCAGAGGAAGGGTAGCAGCATTCCCCCTTGACTGCTGACACACACTGCCCTTTTGGATCTGGAAAATGCTTCAAAATGGTTATTGCTCGGCCGGGCGTGGTGGCACATGCCTTTAATCCTAGCACTCAGGAGGCAGAGGCAGGTGGATCTTTGTGAGTTCAAGGCTAGCCTGGTCTACAGAGCGAGTTCCAGGACAGCTGGGGCTACAGGGAGACCCTGTCTCAAAAAGACAAAAAAAAAAAAATGGTTATTGCTCTTCAGGTGCTTTTACAATTCACTGGCACCTTCCTGCTAGATCTTCCTGACTATAATTCTCTTGACCCACAGGGGCTCACTTTCCATTGCCCAACACAAATATCCTTCAGGCTCTGCATCCAATGGTTTTGTCCACTTTGGCTGCTGTTTGCTGAGATATTCCGGGTGCTCTAGCATGCTGGTGGCTTGGGGGTAGAATGTCTCTTTAAAAGAACCCAGAACAACATTTGTATGACAGATATGGCTTCCTCGCTAGTTCCCCAGGATCTCGGGTACCTTTGCCTACTATCAGCTTCTCTTCTGCTTTACTAAGAGCTTCGGATAACATCTCTCTAGTATTCTCTGACACTGGTCAGGGAGGAGTCCACAATTTTCATCAAAGGTAGGAAAGAATCTGGGTCCCTCCCTAGGCCTGAGGTTGCAGAAACACACTTCTCCCATGCCCCTCATTCTACTGGGTGGATTAGGGATCACAGGCTTACAGAGATATTTTCACAAAATCCTCCCTAGCCTCCAACAAACACACCCACGTGCAGCCTTAATTCAAGTGTTTAGCTCTGAAAAGCCACTCAATTTGGAACACATTGTCTACTGACTTCTTACATTTGATTCAAAGGTGATAGGATGCATTCCATTTTAGCACATTATTTTTCTAAAGCGAAGGACTTTTACAAGGTAACTTCATGTTTCTTCCTCTTGTCCTCCTGTCATTGTGACTACAAAGGTAAGATCCTGTCATTGTTGCCACTTTTTGAACTTGAAATTAATTAAATCAACTTCAGGTCATAGGTAAATTTTTTGGCTTAAGAAGTTATTAGTATTACTAATATTACTACTTAAGAAGTAAATTTTTTGGCTTAAGATGCTCATTTGTGATTTTTGTGTCTCTATATGAACATCAGCATGGAAATGATTGGGGCTGGATAAATAAGTAATTGAGTTAATTATCAATTTGCTCATTGTAAAGAAACATTAACCTGTGAAGGATTATGAATGACAGGGTATTTGTTCCTGATCATACTTCCTAAAATACGGAAGCTTGAACACTAAGACCATGTTGGTTTTGGTAATTCAGCTGTGAAGGAACTGAGAGATATTGCTCTCAGCTTAACTCTCTAGCTCTACATCCTCCCTTAATCCCCCATCTCCAATCCCACCTCCATAGGCCACAGGACTCCTTTTCCTCCACTTGCTTTCTCTGGCCCATCCCTAGGGATGAGAAAAACATTAGGGTACATCTGCTACAAATTGTTACAAATTTTATGACTTCAAATGCCAAAGATTTATTAATTTACAAATCTGTAAGTCAAAGTCCAAACTGGTTCTCATTGTGTGGATCAAGACTGTGTTCTTCTCTGCAAATTTGAGACCATGATTTTCATTGTCCAGTGCCTTGAGCCTGCTTGCAGGCCTTCTTCTGTGACTGTCTTCCATCTCGTTGCATCTTCGATGGGCAGCCAAGGTTTTCTCACATTGCAAAATGCTGCTCTCAGCTTCTATGGTCATCTCCTTCCTTGATTCTGATAGGGTTTTTTTTTTTTTTCATTCTTCAGCTTTCAAAGAATTTTATGATTCTATTGAAGACACATAATTCAAGATCATCATCTTTTCATACCATCT
Organism: Rhizomys pruinosus; assembly: GCA_009823505.1. NCBI lineage: Eukaryota > Metazoa > Chordata > Mammalia > Rodentia > Spalacidae > Rhizomys > Rhizomys pruinosus. The sequence goes on from VZQC01013112.1 coordinate 890,667, forward strand.
GATGAAGAATCTTAGCAAATGCACAGGTCCTAGGAGTTAGAATTTGGCCATCCTTGGATACAAAGGTATCTTTTGCTCTGCATACCACATACCAATCCCAAGCTATACCAGAAGTTCTCTGAATATCTCCTTAGGCTCACCACCACTACTCAGGGAACAGGTGTCTATTATTCTAGTTTCTACTCTGGTCCATGACATAATGGCCAATATTTATTTTAAAATTCTAGGTTCTAATGAACAACAGGATTCTAGGCCTATTTTTGTAGATTTAATGTACTTGAAATATCTATTCATCTTTTCGCATTTTGTGCACTTTCTGCTACAACAGCAGAATGGAATAGTTATGGCAGAGCCTATGTCTCCCTCAATGTCTTAAACATTTATCATCTGGTCCTTCATCAGAAATATGAAATGGTTGTGGACCCCTGCTCTAGAGGGGTGCTATCTTTCTGAATTATGCGTATTAAGATTGCTATTTCTGATCCTACCAGAAGCCCAGGAGAAGAGTTGCTTGAATTCTGAACTTCATTTTTCACACCTCCAGCCTTGCTAGCCTGCCGCAGGCTATTATTCCTCAACCTCCAGCCTGACGCATTCAGAATCAGTAACTTTTCTGAGAGAAGAGCAGCGCCCAAAGCAAGGTTTGCTTCTTTCTCAGAACTTGTTTCTTGAAAATCCCAATTTCAGTAACTGTTCAGCACCTTCAAGAACATCACATTGGGCTTTTCTGATTGTTCTCTGTAAAGGAGTCCAAGCAATCTGGTCCACTACTACGAGAAGCACATGTTTATTGGACTTCCTTGTCTCCAAGTCCTTATTCTAGAATCTCTCTTCCTTTATTTCTTGTTCTGCTGTCTTTTGTGTTTGGCCTATGATTTCATGACAGCTGTTGTATATCTCTTAGGCTCTATGAATTCTTGATTTGTAATGAGGATGCCAGGTTTTATGTTTGGTTTGGTTTTCTGGCTCCTAAATTTTTCTCAAACTTACCTATAGCTCTGCACAGTAATGCTGTTTTCCCTGATTTATTGAAGCTTTCATTTAATTTTGTTTCTATCTCTTCTTCTGTCTTCCAGCTAAGTAAATGTAGTCTAGACTTGACAATAAATTTGTTGCTCTTAGTCTCACTTCTTAGATAAACAACAAATCTTCTTATCAGGTTTGTCTACAACTATGAGGCCAAAGCATACTTTTCTATTAGAATTTCAAATCTAGAAGTTTCTTTCATCTTCATCATTCTTTATCTATGAAATGATCAATCCCACTGCACATTCTGTCTGATTCAAAATTCCCTTCACTATAGTAGAAGCTACAATATCTTTCACTACTGACTTTTTTCGATTGTTTTTTAAGAACAAATATACATAAGTGAGGTGCAGTGTTTGGGTCATTTCATGGAGAAGCATTGGTAATAAAGGTAAGTTCTTTCCTTTTTAAAAATCTATTGGTATAGTTGCTGGGTCTCTGGGTTAAGCTAGATGTCAACAACAGATACAAAGGTTCTTCTCTGAGTGGATCTCTTTTTAAGACATGTAGCCTAGATTAGTCATTGTCAACCCAGTTCTCTATGCCTTAGTGGAACTTTCAGATTATATTTCCCACAAATCTTAGGTTTTTATACCACCTTGAAACTTGTTTTATATAATTACACTCCCATTGAGAAGTCTGTTTGCGAACTGTGAATTAAAGGTCACGTCTACTGGCAGTCACAGTCCCACAGAAGTGCATCCTGCAATTATCCCAGGACTGGGTCACTCTCTTGATTTTACAGCACTAAACGCTCTTCATAAACATTCTACTCTGGCTTTCTAGATGCAAAAGAATGACACAGCTTGTGAAATGAGTCAGAAAAATCCAAATTGGTAACTAAGTAAGTACTTGGCACACATTGAACTTAATTTTCTTTAAAATTACTGATTTGCAATTTAGTAACCAGGGATTTGGTACAGTGAAGGTTTTCATGTTTTACAAGAAATGTTAATGAGTTACAAAAAAGCAACAAAAGAGCCAGGCTGGAGTTTTTCTCTTTTATACAAACAACACTGGGTTGTTTGGCTGCCGGGTGGATACACAGTGTTGCTCAGCAGAAAGATCAGAAGGCTTGCAGTTGAGTCTTTTCTTATCTGCATGAAAGTTTGGGGCCTTGAACAGAGCACTCATCTCTATCTATCTTCTATTTCTCCTTCAGAATGAGAATGACAGTAATGGTATAACCATGCCTGCATCACTTATGCACAGGTAGAATGCATTATATAAAGGATAGAAGAATGGGTCCAGGCATGGTGGCACACGCCTTTAATCCCAGCAGTCAGGAGGCAGAGGCAGACAGATCTCTGTGAGTTCAAGGCCAGCCTGGACTACATAGTGAGTTCTAGGACAGCTGGGGCTACAGGGAGACCCTGTCTCAAAAAAAAAAAAAAAACCCAAACAAGATAAAAGAACACTGTAAATTGTTAAGCCCAGTATCAGTTATACTTATTTTATTTTTATTGAGTTCTTATGCACTTAATATAATACATCTCAATCATATTTAGGCACTCCCTCCCTACCTCCCCCAAACACTCCTCCCACAAGATTTCAGGTATCCTGTCATATACTGGATATAAGTCCTATCCAGTCAAGCATTTCTACCCAGGGGTCCCTTGGTCCAAGTTCATCCACTGGAGTCTGGTCAGCCTATTTAGAATCACTCCCTTAAACAAAATGTACTCTCCCTCGCCGCACAGTAATCGTTTGCCAATAAATCCTTGGCTAGGGTTGTAGAATAGGGGAAATGGGCAGCATGCTTCAACCCATTACTTGCATTAAAAAAATTTCAGGATAGCTGAGAACAATGGTTTGGCATAGCTCTATTTCAGTGACCATCACCTCTGTCGATCTCTACTCCGTCATTCATTGCGGAATCAACATTAAAAAATCTACAATACTTATTTTCTATATGATGACAGCAATGTCTGTTCAAGGTAAAAGATAATACTCTAATCTCTTAATAAAAAGATAATACTGAATCTAACACTCTTTTCTGACCTCCTTGGGCAATGCATGACACAAGTGCATTTACACACATGCAGGCAAGACACTCATAACATTAAATGAAAATAATAAATAATACATTTTTATTTTTTTTAAATTTTTTTTTATTATTATTTATTTATTTATTTTTGTATGTGTATGAATGTACTGTCTGCATGCAGGTCTGTGCACCCGTGTCGTGCAATGCCGCGGAGGTCAGAAGAGGGTCTCGGATTCCCCTGGAACTGGAGTTCTCCTGGAATTGGAGTTACAGACGGTTCTTAGCCGCCATGTGGGTGCTGGGGATCGAACCCGGGTCCTCTGCAAGAGCGTCGGTGCTCTTAACCGCTAGGCTATCTCTCCAGCCCCAATCATGTACTATAACACAATTTTGTCAAAAATGTAAGATGTTACCTTCAATTAGAAAGGATTTGTAAAGCTTTACTTGGTTTTTAGTAGTATAAGTTTGCAAACTTGCTCAGGTGGAATGGTACATTTCTGAAAATGAGCAATAAAAACTGATTCCTATATTTTCTCTTAAATTTCATCATGTTCGTATGATATATTCATTTGAGCTATAAGTGAAATGAGTATTATTGCAAAGTCTTTATTGTCATCCATTTAAAATTTTAAATTTTTATTTGATGGTTTTCTTGGAAATAATAAAATTAAATAAATAGAAAGTAGAGCCAGGCAGGGGGGCGCACACTTTTAATCCCAGCACTCAGGAGGCAGAGGCAGGTAGATCTCTGTGAGTTCAAGGCCAGCCTGGTCTATAAAGTGAGTTCCAGGCCAGCTGGGGTTACAGGGAGACCCTGTCTCAAAAAGAAAACAACAACAACCACAACAACGACGATGACAACAAAAGAAAGTAGAGAAGAATATATCAAAGAAAATTCTTTTCTAGTCTTACTAACCAAAAATAAATATTATTTAGTACCTTTGGTTTTCCCATGCATCTACCTAACTATAAGATAGATAATCAGGGGCTACAGACATGGTTTCAGTAGAAAGATTTGCTACAGAAGCATAAGGAACTGAGCTCAAATCCCCAGCACCCACACAAAAACCTGTACTTGGCTAGGCATGTGTGCTGGGTGGTTTCAGGTGTCAACTTGACACCCCTGGGTAGAGGGAACCTCAACTGAGAATTTCCTCCATTAGATTAGCCTGAAGCCATGTGGCTATGTCTGTGGGGTATCTTCTTGATTGCTGAGTGATGTGGGAGGGCCCAGCCCACTGTGGGCAGAGCTACCCCTGGGTAAGTGGTCCTGTATTTTATAAGAAAGCAGGCTGAGCCTGGGCTGGGGAGCAAGCCAGTAAGAAGCAGTCTTCCTCCATGGTCGGTGTTCCAGAACCTGTCCCAAGTTCCTGCCTTGGCTTCCCTTCATGATGGACTGTGCTGTAAGCTGAATAAACCCTTTCCTCCCCAAGTTGGTTTTGGTCAGTGTTTTATCACAGTTATAAGAAACTAAGACAGAAATTGGGACCAGAGAGTGGGCTATTGCTGTGACAGACCTGACCCAGTTGTGTTGGGGAGGACTACGGAAGTTTGGGGAGCTTTGGACTGGAAAAGCCATTGAGTGTTTAGCACTTAGTGAGCTGTTCTGTAGGAACTTGGAAGATAATATTGAAAGATGAGTAGACAATGGAGGCTTGGCTTGTGAGGTTTCAAGGACAACAAAGACTATCAGGGCTATTTGTGTGGTATTTTGAATGGAGAATCTGTAGATTCTGGTCATCTGGGGCTGAGCAATCAGCTGTGATTAACAAGAGACCAGCACTACTGAAGTGAAACCATCAGACTGGGACAAGTGATGCTGGTTAGCTGGGGCTGAAAAAAAATCAGCTGTGAGTAACAAGAGGCCAACATCATTGAGGTAAAATTCTCTGGGAAGTATTTCTTCAGGGTCAGCACACAGAAGCTGTGGTCCTGGTGGGTGCTGAGCCCCCATCCCAAGCTGGAAGCAGGACTTGGTAATGTGTAAGAGTCTCCTACTTGGTACTGGGTTTGAAGGCATGAAGGGGTCCTGGAACACAGCTGAGACTTGGCGCTGTGAGAGGCCATTGGTGAAGGTGCAGCCTCAGTCGCAGTGAAGAAACAACCTCCCCCCCCCACGCGCCCCAAGACTGAAAGGGTGATGGTGAGAATCCGAGGCTTTGAGAAGGTGCAGCCTCCGTTTCAGTAGAGAACCCAGCATATTGGGAATGCCAGGACCATGGGACGACCACCAAGGGTAGCAGCAGGTGTGGAGCGGAGCAGGACCGAGCTTACCTGACACGCTGTGTGTTCTGTGGATGTCAGAGCCAGAGAACTGGAGCCGCCTGAGCACTTTGGAGCCCAGACAATGGGCGAATCCCAGATGTCTAGTCTTGAGCTACTTTGCTGGACTTTGGTTTTGCTTAATTGTACCCAAATTCTTCCCTATTGAAATAAGACGGTATTAACTTGTTTTGGATTTTACAGGTGTCCACAGTTAAAAGACTTTAATTAAAGTGTTTTGATTTTTTTAAGGACTGTGGAACTTTTAAAGTTGTATTGTTTTATGTTGTGATATTAATATTAAGATCATATCTTGGGAACAAGAAATGGAAAGGTTGTGGATTAATAGTGTGTTTGTGTGTCAGGTTGACAAGGGGTCAGTTGTGCTGGATAGCTTTACTTGTCAACTTGACACATAACTGAAGACTTATCCCCTTTGGATTGGTCTTGTTGACACATCTGCGGGGCATTTTCTTGGTTATTGAGTGGTGTGGGAGGGCCCATTCCACTGAGGGAAATGCCACTCCTGGGTGGATGGTCCTGTGTTGTCTAAGAAAGCAGGCTGAGCACAGCCCAGGGGAGCAAGCTGTAAGCAGCGTTCCCTCATGATCTGTACTTGGATTCCTGCCCTGAGCTCCTGCCTCCTCTTCCATCCGTGATGAACTGTAAGCTGAAAGTGAAATAAGCTCTTTCCTCCCCAAGTTGGTTTTGGTCAGTATTTTGTCACAGCAATAGAAAGCTAAGTAACATGCCTTGCCTGTTTGTTAACTTAGAACTGGGCCAGGGAGAAGTGAGCAGAGACAGGTGGATCCCGGGAGTTCTCTGGCCAGCATCCCTGAAACAGTAAGCTTCCTGGTCCCTGACAGGCTCTGTCTCAAGGCAATAAAGCAGACAGTCACAGAAGAAGATGTCTTCCCCTGGCTTCCATATGTGCACACACATAGAGAACACACATGGGCAAACACATACATGCACCACATATATGTACACCATACATACATGCATCAAAAGTAAAAGATACATGACACACTCTGAAAATGTTGACTGCATTGTGTACTATTCAATCTTATGTTTTGGTTGTTAGCCATAGCCTTTAACAGCTGCACTATCCCTCCAGCCCAGATCTTATTTAATGATTCTGTCCTTTTGACTAAAAATTCTGTGAACATTATCCATATTTTAAGCTATGCCCCAAAGCATATTTACTTATAAGGAGAAACACACTGTCATATAAATATGGTATCCAATCAATCCTCTATTGTTACACATTTTAGCTATTTTCAATTTTTTATTGTGAATAATTCTATGACTAGCATTTCTGCACCTATATCATGGTTAGAATTTTGATTAATTTGTCCTTTGTTTCCTTGAACTATAATTATTACAGAAAAATACAAATACTTTAAAAAATAGTGATCCACATGACTAAGCTATTCTGTAGATAGGTAATTCTGGTTTACATTTGTGCCAGGACATTGTATGAGTACGTTCTACAGAAACTACATATTACTGTGCTTTTAAAGCTAATTCTGCCACTGTACTTAATTTAGAACAGATAACTGACAGATGAAAATGGCCTATGATTGCCGGGCATGTTGGCGCACGCCTTTAATCCTAGCACTCGGGAAGCAGAGACAGGTGGATCTTGGTGAGTTCAAGGCCAGCCTGGTCTACAAAGCGAATTCCAATACAGCTGGGGCTACAGCGAGACCCTGTCTCAAAAAGACCAAAAGAAAAAAAATTAACTCCACTATTTATTTGACAAGCCAGGCCTTTCTTCCACAGACCATATATTGTTACAACCTCTGTAATTTTATAACATACTTTGGCAATGATTAAAGCAAGTTATTTCTGGAGCATGCACTCTTTATCTAGATTATTAGTTTTTCAAGTTGTGGTTATATTAGAATTACCATAAATCTACAAATCAATTCTCTAGCTCTGAGACAAGTGCTTTGTCCTCTTATCCAGAAACTGGTGTAACACCTCTGCAATTCAACTATTACTTTATATCATCAAGTAAAGATTTGTAGTTTTTTTTCATGTAATTTTGTGGGAGTTTTTTTTGTAATTTTGTAAAACTCATTATTCAGTATCTCATGATTTTTGTTACTATTGACAATGGGGAGTTTTATCCCCATTCATCTCCTAATTACTTATTTTAGATGTGTAGTGAGGTCATTTATATTTTAATACCTTTTTGTCTTGTTATTTTACTGAATTATATTATTATTATTATTATTATTATTATTATTATTATTGGTCTTTTCGAAACAGAGTCTCTCCGTAGCCCCAGCTGTCCTGGAACGCACTCTGTAGACCAGGGTGGCCTTGAACTCACAAAGATCTGCCTGCCTCTGCCTCCAGAGTGCTAGGATTAAAGGCATGCACCACCATGCCTGGCTGAATTACATTATTTCTAATAGAATGTTTTCCTTTATATGTGCATATATTTAGATATACTATCTTCAAGTAAAAATAATTTTGTCTATTTCTTTGAAGTATATCTACTTCTCTGCACGACCAGTGCATTTGGCTTCAGCTCTAGTTTGCCTTCAATTGCTGTGACAAAACACCAATTGGGGAGGAAAAGGTTTATCTGGCTCACATCTCCTAGGTCACAATTCATCACTTAAGCAGCCCAAGGTAGTGGTAACTCAGGGCAGGAACTTGGAGGCAGGAGCTGAAGCACAGGCTGTGGAGGAACGCTGCATACTGGCTTGCTCCCCTGGCCCAACCTTGGCCTACTTTCTTATACAATACACAACAACCTGCTGGGAGGAGAGGGGAGTCACCACAATGGGCTGGGCCATCCCACACCACTGAACAATCAAGAAAATACCCCAAGGACATGGCCACAGGCCAGTCCAATGGAGGCAATTCCCCAATCGAGGGTCCCTCAATACAGGTGTGTCATGTTGACACTAAAGCTATCTAGAGCAGCTTCTAAATTCAAGGGCCAAGTGTAAGTGGCCACTATGATAGGATAGGGTATTGAAAATCCTTGCTTCTTACCGTCCCAATCTTAGCTTAAACATCACCTAGTGAGAACTTTCTGATCAACAGTCTGCATAACATCCTACAAACTTCTTGTTCATTTTATCTCCCCATTTGCTAATTCTCTTCATAGTACAGGCTGATATCACTTATTCAAAACTGCTTGGCCCCAGAAGCATTTCAGATTTCGGAATCTGGGGGTTTTAGGAATATTTACCTATACATAAAGAGATATCTTGGGGATGGAGCCCAAATCTAAATACAAAATCCATACACAAAATTTACTTTTGTTTCATATTCACAGCATCCAAGTAACTGAAGATTTGATACAATATCTGTGTTTTGATTGAGACCAATCAAGTGAGCCACGTCTGGAATTTTCCAGTTGGCGTGTCATGTCAGTGCTCAGAAAAGTTTCAGACTTTTGGATTTTCAGGTTGGAGATACTCAACCTGCACTTCTTTTTTTTTTTTTTATTTTATTTATTTTTGTATGTGTATGAATGTACTGTCAACATGCAGGTTTGTGCACCCGTGTTGTGCAATGCCACAGAGGTCAGAAGAGGGAGTCGGATCCCGCTGGAACTGGAGTTAAAGATGGTTTTCAGCTGCGATGTGGGTGCTAGGGATCGAACCTGGGTCCTCTGCAAGAGCAGTCAGTGCTCTTAACCACTAGGCCATCTCTCCAGCCCCAGCCTGCACTTATATGAAAATTGTGTAAATACAAAATGGAAATTATATAATTCCCTGTTCCTTGTACATCCATTGGAGTACTAGATTGTAAGGACACAAGGACAGGGATGGTGCTTGAAGTTTCACTCAGTATACATAGCCTGTCACTTAACACCCATCATGGTGTTGGTCAATAACTATGGATTCCATTTCTGTTTAAGTGGAAAGGTCTTTGATACTGCATATAAAGCAAAATTTTAACTAACAGTTTCACATAAATACTTTTATGTTAAGAAATACTGTCTAGGGCTGGAGAGATAGCTTAGCAGTTAAGAGTGCCGACTGCTCTTGCAGAGGACCCGGGTTCGATCCCCAGCACCCACATGGCGGCTAAGAACCGTCTGTAACTCCAGTTCCAGGAGAACTCCAGTTCCAGGGGAATCCGACATCCTCTTCTGACCTCTGTGGCTTTGCACGACACGGGTGCACAAACCTACAAGCAGACAGTACATTCACACACATACAAAATAAATAAAATTAAAAAAAAAAGAAATACTGTCTAGTCAGGCATGGTGGTACATGCCTTTAATCACAGCACTCAGGATGCAGAGGCAGGTGGATCTCTGTGAGTTCAAGGCCAGTCTGGTCTACAGAGCAAGCTCCAGGCCAGCTGGGACTAAAGGGAGACCCTGTCTCAAAAAGACCAAAAAAGAAAAAAAAAGAAATACTGTCATTACAACTTTTGGTATTATTTTTGTGAAGAAGAAATGTTGGATTATCAAATTAATTTTCATAATATTATATTAAAATTATAGTCCATTACAAAATACTAAAATTAAAATTATAGTCCATTACAAAATAAATTCTCATTTAACCTACCTGCCCAAAATATTATAAATATATTCTCTAATTCAAATCATCCTTGAAATTATTGCTCCAATTTGACATGGTTGTAGTTAGGGTTCAAAATTCTAATGAATCCAAGTTTTTTTTTTTTTTTTTTTTTTTTTTGTCTTTTCGAGACAGGGTCTCCCTGTAGTCCCAGCTGTCCTGGAACTCACTCTCTAGACCAGGCTGGCCTAGAACTTCAAAGATCCCCCTGCCTCTGCCTCCCAAGTGCTAGGATTAAAAGCGTGCACCACCACGCCCCGCTGAATCCAAGTTTGTAATGTGTTATGTGGGATCTTTCCTCTATAGTCTCAGAGAGATCTAATCTATAATTTTGTTAGTTATCACAATCTTTCTTGAGTGTCAGTGGTATTATGATGGTCTAAATTAGATACTTTCCCATCTATTTTACCAATGAAATAATTTACACTTGATGGGAAATATTTGTGCCTTAACAACTTGAAAACTCATCATTAGATCTCTGAGATCAAGGCCAGCCTGGGCTACATATTGAGTTCCAGACCAGCTGGGGCTGCAGGGAGACCCCATCTCAAAAAGATTCAGAAAAAAACTCATTGTTCTGTTGTAATAAACTTCCTTGATATTTGTTATATTACTCTATGGTAAATGAAGGTAATTTTATATTTAAAATTAAAGCATCTATAAATTTTTAACTTTCACCAAGTAATTAAATGTATTCCACTGAGCCCTTTAAAATATACCACTAAATTATTTCTGCCAGTTTGAGAAGAAAACTATGTTTTATAGTTTATTTTAAATTTAAACATATTTGATGAATTGCTGTAAATAATTCATATTTTATTGCAAATTCATCCCTTCTGTGAAGTACTTAACTAATTTGACCAATTATCTTTTATAAATAGTCCTTGCATGTTGAAGATATAAACTTAAGTTTAACATTCATAAATTATAAGTAAATTGCTCAAATTAGTTGACAGTTAAGTAAACCAGAATTACAAAACCATTTTATTCCTTGGTATTCAATTAAGGTTTCCTTACACTATAGTAAATTAATATTACCAACCATATGACCTACAGAAATTAATATTACCAGCCATACTTCACTTCCCTATGTCTGGTTGGTTAATTATTACATATATATTCATGCATCTATTTATTGTATATGAGTAATATTCATTACACTTTCCAAATAAAATATTGAAGGCTTAGGATACAGCATAGTGGTAGAGCACTTGCCTGTGTGCACATGGCCCTGAGATAAAACCTTAATACTGCAGAAAAAGACACCACACATAGATAGATGAAAGGCTTTTGCTTTTTGATTTGGTAGGGGATTTTCTATTTTTTTGTGAGGCAGAATTTCCACATGTAGCCAGGTTGGCCTGGAATTCACTGTGTATCGCAAACTGGCCTTGAATCATTCTGCCTTAGTCTCCTGAGCTCTGGGATTACTAGCATATGACACTCTGCCTATCAAAATTCAAACAGTTTTCATGCTGAAGACCTTTCCTGAAATCCAGTAATATCAACCAAGGAGTTGAAAGAACTTTAGATACTAGGTCCCTGAGAGGACAATGGCTTCAGCCCTATAAAGCACATTGTCCCTTGACAAAAACATCTGCATTTTCCTAACAAGAGCTGAACATTTTGGCTATTTTACAGCAACTATGCTTATGCGTGTGTGTGTGTGTGTGTGTGTGTGTGTGTGTGTGTGTGTGTGAAACTTTACCATTAGCAAAACCTTTTGAAAACAATTTATGTCTACATTTTCTGATTTATCTTCTCTGAGACATCAAGTTGTTAGAAATATTATTTGTATTTCTGTTTGTCAGATATTCATACTTTATGATAAAAGTTGAGTTTACGCTGGGAGTGGTGGCGCACACCTTTAATCCTAGCACTTAGGAGGCAGAGGCAGGCGGATCTTTGTGAGTTCAAGGCCAGCCTGGTCTACAGAGTGAGTTCCAGGACAGCTGGGGCTACAGGGAGACCCTGTCTCAAAAAGCCAAAAAAAACTCATGTACTCTAAAACACATTTTGTCAAAAATGTAAGATGTTACCTTCAATTAGAAAGGATTTGTAAAGCTTTACTTGGTTTTTAGTAGTATAAGTTTGCAAACTTGCTCAGGTGGAATGGTACATTTTGAAAATGAGCAATTTAAAAAACATGATTCTTATATTTTCTCTTTAATTTTTCATCCTGTTCGTATGCTATATTCCATTGAGCTCTAAGTGAAATGAGTATTTATTGCAAGTCTTATTGTCATCCATTTCAAATTTTTACATTTTTATTTGATGGTTTTCTTGGAAATAATAAAATAACTTAAATAGAAAGTAGAGCCAGGCAGGGGGGCGCACACTTTTAATCCAGCACTCAGGAGGCAGAGGCAGGTAGATCTAGCTGAGTTCAAGGCCAAGCTGGTCTAATAAAGTGAAGTTCCAGGCCAGCTGGGGTACAGGGAGACCCTGTCTCAAAAAGAGACAACAACAACCACAACAAACAAAAAAAAAAAAAGTAGAGAAGAAAAGATCAAAGGAAAATTTTTTTCTAGTCTACTACACAGAAAATAAATATTATTTAGTACCTTTGGTTTTCCCATGCATCTACCTAACTATAAGATAGATAATCAGGGGCTACAGACATGGTTTCAGTAGAAAGATTTGCTACAGAAGCATAAGGAACTGAGCTCAACTCCCCAGCACCCACACAAAAAACCTTGTTACTTGGCTAGGCATGTGTGCTGGGTGGTTTCAGGTGTCAACTTGACACCCTGGGAAAAGGGAACCTCAAATGAGAAACTTCCTCCCTTAGATTAGCCTGACGCCATGTGGGCTAGTCTGTGGTGTATCTTCTTGATTGCTGAGTGATGTGGGAGGGCCAGCCCACTGGGGCCAGAGCTATCCCGGGAAGTGGTCCTGTATCTTATACGAAAAGAGGCTGAGCCTGGGCTGGGGAGCAAGCCAGTAAGAAGCAGTCTTCCTCCATGGCCTATGTTTAGCCCCTGCTTCCAGACTTCTGCCCTGAGTTCCTGCCTGGCTTCCCTTCATGATGGACTTGTGCTGTAAGCTGAATAAACCCCTTTCCTCCCAGTTGGTTTTGGTCAGTGTTTGACACAGTTAAGACTTTTTTTCAGACAGAAATTGGGACCAGAGAGTGGGCCTATTGCTGTGACTCCTGACCCATTGTGTTGGGGGAGGAATCCGGAAGTTTGGGGCGCTTGGACTGGAATGCCATTGAGTGTTTAGCACTCGTGAGCTGTTTTTTTGTAGGAACTTGGAAGATAATATTGAAAGATGAGTAGACAATGGAGGCTTGGGCTTGTGCAGGTTTCAAGGATCACAAAGACTACCAGGGCTATTTGTGTGGTATTTTGAATGGAGAATCTGTAGATTCTGGTCATCTGGGGTGAGAATAAGCTGTGATTTAACAAGAGACCAGCACTACTGAAGTAAAAGCTTTGCTTTACTAGGACAATTAATGCTGGTTAGCTGGGGCTGAAAAACAATCAGCTGTGAGTAACAAGAGGCCAACATCACTGTGGTGAAAATTTCTGAGAAGTATTTCTTCAGGTTCATCACACAGAAGCTGTGGTCCTGGTGGGTGCTGAGCCCCCATCCCAACTGGAAGCAGGACTGGTAATGTGTAAGAGTCTCCCACATGATACTGGTTTGAAGGCATGAAGGGGTCCTGGAACACAGCTGAGACTTGGCGCTGTGAGAGGCCCATTGTGAAGGTGCAGCCTCAGTCGCAGTGAAGAAACAACCTCCCCCCCCCACGCGCCCCAAGACTGAAAGGGTGATGGTGAGAATCCGAGGCTTTGAGAAGGTGCAGCCTCCGTTTCAGTAGAGAACCCTCAAGATATTGGTGATGCCAGGACCATGGGACGGACCACCAAGAGCAGCAGTAAAAAATCCAAACACCATTGTGTGGAGCGGAGCAGGACCGAGCTTACCTGACACGCTGTGTGTTCTGTGGATGTCAGAGCCAGAGAACTGGAGCCGCCTGAGCACTTTGGAGCCCAGACAATGGGCGAATCCCAGATGTCCAGCATTGAACTACTTTGCTGGACTAAGGTTTTGCTTAAATGTGCCCAATTCTTCCCTATTTAACATAAGACGGGTATGTAACTTGTTTTTGGATTTTACAACAGCCCAAAGCTAAGAGACTTTTAACAGACTAAACTTTTAAGTGTTTGGATTTTTAAGGACTGTGGAACTTTTAAAGTTGTATTGTTTTATGTTGTGATATTAATATTAAGATCATATCTTGGGAACAAGAAATGGAAAGGTTGTGGGTTAATAGTGTGTTTGTGTCAGGTTGACAAGGGGTCAGTTGTGCTGGATAGCTTTATTGTCAACTGGACACAAATGAAGACTTATCCCCTTTTGGATTGGTCTGTTTGAACATCTGCGGGGCACTTTTTCTTGGTTATTGAGTGGTGTGGGAGGGACCATCCCACTGAGGGAAATGCCACTCCTGGGTGGATGGTCCTGTGTTGTCTAAGAACGCAGGCTGAGCACAGCCCAGGGGAGCAAGCTGTAAGCAGCGTTCCCTCATGATCTGTACTTGGATTCCTGCCCTGAGCTCCTGCCTCCTCTTCCATCCGTGATGAACTGTAAGCTGAAGTGAAATAAATCTTTTCCTCCAAGTTGGTTTTGCGTAGTATTTTGTCACAGCCCCCATAGAAAGCTAAGTAACATGCCTTGCCTGTTTGTTAACTTAGAACTGGGCCAGGAGAAGTGGCAGAGACAGGTGGATCCCGGGAGTTCTCTGGCCAGCATCCCTGAAACAGTAAGCTTCCTGGTCCCTGACAGGCTCTGTCTCAAGGCAATAAGCAGAGTCACAGAAGAAGCTGTCTTCCCCTGGCTTCCCTATGTGCACCCACATAGAGAACACACATGGCAAACACCTTTTACCTGCCACCACCTCTATGTACACCCTACATACCATGCATCAAAAGTCAAGATACCTGAAACTCTGAAAATGTTGACTTCATGTGTACTCATTCAATCTTATGTTTGGTTGTTAGACATAAAGCCTTTAACCAGCGCACTATCCCTTCCAGCCCAGATCTTTTAATTAATGATTCTGTCCTTTTGACTAAAAATTCTGTGAACATTATCCATATTTTAAGCTATGCCCCAAAGCATATTTACTTATAAGGAGAAACACACTGTCATATAAATATGGTATCCAATCAATCCTCTATTGTTACACATTTTAGCTCTTTTCAATTTTTTATTGTGAATAATTCTATGACTAGCATTTCTGCACCTATATCATGGTTAGAATTTTGATTAATTTGTCCTTTGTTTCCTTGAACTATAATTATTACAGAAAAATACATAATACTTTAAAAAATAGTGGAGCCACATGACTAAGCTATTCTGTAGATAGGTAATTCTGGTTTACATTTGTGCCAGGACATTGTATGAGTACGTTCTACAGAAACTACATATTACTGTGCTTTTAAAGCTAATTCTGCCACTGTACTTAATTTAGAACAGATAACTGACAGATGAAAATGGCCTATGATTGCCGGGCATGTTGGCGCACGGGCCTTAAGCCTAGCACTCGGAGGCAAGGACCGGTGGACTTGTGAGTTCATAGGCCAGCCTGGTCTACCAAGTGGAGTTCCAAGACAGCAGCGGCTACTAGGCGAGACCTGGTCAAAAGACAAAAAAGAAAAAAAATTAACTCCACTATTTATTTGACAAGCCAGGCCTTTCTTCCACAGACCATATATTGTTACAACCTCTGTAATTTTATAACATACTTTGGCAATGATTAAAGCAAGTTATTTCTGGAGCATGCACTCTTTATCTAGATTATTAGTTTTTCAAGTTGTGGTTATATTAGAATTACCATAAATCTACAAATCAATTCTCTAGCTCTGAGACAAGTGCTTTGTCCTCTTATCCAGAAACTGGTGTAACACCTCTGCAATTCAACTATTACTTTATATCATCAAGTAAGATTTGTAGTTTTTTTTCATGTAATTTTGTGGAGAGTTTTTTTTGTAATGTTTGTAAAACTCATTATTCAGCTATCCATGATATTTTTGTTACTAGTGTGCAATGGGGAGTTTTATCCCCATTCCATCTCCTAATTACTTATTTTAGCATGTGTAGTGAGGTCATTTAATTTTAATACCTTTTTTGTCTGATTTATTGACTGTAATTAATTCGTATTATTATTATTATTATTATTATTATGTGGTGCTTTGAAACAGAGTCTCCGTAGCCCCAGCTGTCCTGGATAAGCAACTTTAGACCAGGTTGGCCTTGAATCACAAAGATCTGCCTGCCTTCCTCCAGCAGGCGAGGATTAAGGTCATGCACACCCATGGCCTGGCTCGAATTACATTATTTCGAATAAAAGTTTTCCTTTGTTATATTTGCATGATATTAGATATAATCTTCAAGTAAAAATAATTTTGTCTATGTTCTTTGAAGATATCTACTTCTCTGCACACCAGTGCATTTTGGCTCAGCTCTATTCCTTCATGCTGTGCAAAACACAACAATTGGGGAGGAAAAAGGTTTTTGGCTCACATCTCCTAGGTCAACAATTCCATCATTCAGGAGCCCAAGTTGTGGTAACTCAGGGCAGAAATGGTAGGCAGGAGCTGAAGCACCAGGTCTGTGGAGGTAACGTGCATACTGGTCTTGCTCCCCTGGCCCAACCTTGGCCTACTTTCTTATACAATACACAACAACTGCTGGGAGGAGATGGGGAGTCACCACAAGGGCTGGGCCTCCAACCATCTGTAACAAATCAAGAAATAGCCACAAGGACAGGCCACAGGTCCATCCAATGGAGGCAATTCCCCGATGAGGGTCCCTCAGATACAGGGTGTCAGTTGACACTAAAGCTATCTAGAGCAGCTTCTAAATTCAAGGGCCAAGTGTAAGTGGCCACTATGATAGGATAGGGTATTGAAAATCCTTGCTTCTTACCGTCCCAATCTTAGCTTAAACATCACCTAGTGAGAACTTTCTGATCAACAGTCTGCATAACATCCTACAAACTTCTTGTTCATTTTATCTCCCCATTTGCTAATTCTCTTCATAGTACAGGCTGATATCACTTATTCAAAACTGCTTGGCCCCAGAAGCATTTCAGATTTCGGAATCTGGGGGTTTTAGGAATATTTACACTATACTAAAGAGATATCTTGGGGATGGAGCCCAAATCTAAATACAAAATCCATACACAAAATTTACTTTTGTTTCATATTCACAGCATCCAAGTAACTGAAGATTTGATACAATATCTGTGTTTTGATTGAGACCAATCAAGTGAGCCACGTCTGG
Source organism: Rhizomys pruinosus (assembly GCA_009823505.1). Lineage (NCBI taxonomy): Eukaryota > Metazoa > Chordata > Mammalia > Rodentia > Spalacidae > Rhizomys > Rhizomys pruinosus. The sequence continues at coordinate 907,797 of VZQC01013112.1, forward strand.
AATTTTCCAGTTGGCGTGTCATGTCAGTGCTCAGAAAAGTTTCAGACTTTTGGATTTTCAGGTTGGAGATACTCAACCTGCACTTTCTTTTTTTTTTTTTTATTTTATTTATTTTTGTATGTGTATGAATGTACTACATGCAGGTTGTGCACCCGTGTTGTGCAATGCCACAGAGGTCAGAAGAGGGAGTCGGATCCCCTGGAACTGGAGTTAAGATGGTTTTCAGCTGCGATGTGGGTGGCTAGGGATCGAACTGGGGCCTCTGCAAGAGCAGTCAGTGCTCTTAACCACTAGGCCACTCTCCAGCCCCAGCCTGCACTATAGAATAATTGTGTAAATACAAAATGGAAATATATAATTCCCTGTTCCTTGTACATCCGTGGAGTACTATGGTAAGGCACAAGGACAGGGAGGGTGAAGGCACCGTTACAGAGTGGTCACTAACACCCACAGGGTGTTGGCAATAACATGGATTCCATTTCTGTTAAGTGGAAAGGTCTTTGATACTGCATATAAAGCAAAATTTTAACTAACAGTTTCACATAAATACTTTCTGTTATAGAAATACTGTCTATGGGCTGGGAGATAGTACTTTAGCAGTTAAGAGGCCGACTGCTCTTGCAGAGGACCCCGGGTTCGATCCCCAGCACCCACATTTTTTTTTATTAATTTTATTTATTTCTGTATGTGTGAATGTACTGTCTGCGTGCAAGTTTGTGCACCCGTGTCGTGCAATGCCGCGGAGGTCAGAAGAGGGCGTCGGATTCCCCTGGAACTGGAGTTCTCCTGGAATTGGAGTTTCAGACGGTTCTCAGCCGCCATGTGGGTGCTGGGGATCGAACCCGGGTCCTCTGCAAGAGCGGTCGGCGCTCTTAACCGCTAGGCCATCTCGCCAGCCCCGTTAAATGTTTTCTTAAATAGAAACAAATATGAATAGTAATATGAATGGCATCAAGCAAGTCATTTTCCTTCCCAGCCACTGTTTCCTCATCCATAAAACAGAAATAATAACTTTCTAACCCACTCCACACAATTATAAGAGATTCAGTGAATAACCTTTTCCCCCACTTTTTCCTTTTTTTTTAAACAAGGCTTTTAAGTGTCACAAAACCCATACTATGCATTTAAACCCTCTTCAGTCTAACTTTAACACTGCTGTTCACCTCTACCTGCTTGACCATAATTACATCCTGTGAAAGAGCCCAAGGTTAATAATACTGGAGGGATAAATCTGCTAGTGTATCTTCCATTCCCAAATCAGAGACATTTGTCCTAACAAGTGTCCTATGTCTTATTCATCTGCCTCTTGTGACAAGGAACATGTATGTGTCTACAGATAGATCTGAGCTTTCATTGCCTTTTTGGCTCAGGGACTCTTCCATGTATCCAGCATCAGCAAATCTGATAAATGTAAAGTTACTTAAACCCTATATGTCTATGCCAAGACAGGTGACTATAAATTACTTGAAGACGTAAAGAATGGAATCTGTGACTACTGCTGGAAAGCATTAGATAAGAATTATTTACCATAATAGCACTGATGCGGCAGAAGAGCCTTTCAAGTCCCAATGGGTCCCTTTCGAGAAAAGTTAGTAACCCATAGCATTATTCCAGAATCAAAGCTGTGGTCCTGGTTCCAAAGTTCCTGAATTGGATGGAAAGATTATATTTATTTTTTAAACAAATTCAGATTTGGCACTATTCCCAGATAATTTGGGGAATGTTCATTTCAGAACGATCTACATTTCCATCATATGTGCCTTTATCAAATGATGGTATATTCAACAATTTTTGGCATCAAAAAGGATCCAAACTATAGCTTTCTCCAAGGGCATGTGGTTGCTTTCAGTTTCCCTTCCCTACATACCATTCTTCAGTTTTGCAAAGATCTACGAATTTATCTGCTTCGCTTCCTCATGTAGGTATTTTTAAAAAGAACAACTGGGGCTGGAGAGAAGGCTCAACAGTTAAGAACACTGGCTGCTCTTACAGAGGACCCAGGTTCGATTCCTAGCACCAACATGACAGTTAACAACCATCTGTAACTCCAGTTCCAGGGGAATCCGATTCCCTCTTCTGACCTCCACGGGCATTGCACAGCATGGGTGCACTTACATACACGCAGGCAATATACTCATGCATAAAATAAAATAAAATAATATATAAGACTGTTACTTAAAACAAACCACTGTAACAATAGTTAGGTAAGTACTTTGAAGTTGAAAGATCCAGACAGTAAAGTCCAGCAAACTTCTTTTTTAAGTTAACATGTCAAGGTGGAGGGGGGAAGCATTCATAAGGTCTCACCTCAAGATACAGAGCTTTCAGCAAATGATGGATTCTCAGGGAGGGAGAAACAGCTTTCTCCAGGGACCAGCTCCCTGAGAGATTATCTAATCCCAAGTGTGTAAACACTTGATCCACACAAGCACCACTAACAATAATAATCAAAAAAGAAGATAAGAAATTGAGTGGAAAAGGGGGTGTGGCTAAAAGAGATGGAAATAATGCAAATACAATACTCATGTATGAAAGTCTCAAAAGCAAAATCAAATACATATTTTTAAAACTTTTGTTCTTTTGGTGATGGGGTTCAAGCCCAGGGCCTTGGAAGCTAGGCAGGTATTCTACCCTTGAGGTAGACTCCCAGTACCTCCAAAAAGCTAAAACATTTTCTCCTATAAGTTAAGTAGAAAAAGGTAATTTTCTTGCAGGTAATATTTGTCCTGAAATGATATCTGCAAAAAATGAAATTAGTCAAACCACCTTTTCGTTTTCTTTCTTTTCCTCCCAATAAACTCTGTGGCTACTTATTAATCATGGTATCTGCTATTCAGTGGTCTTGCTACTATGGACTCATAAACTAATAGATGACCAAGTACAGCATGAGAAGGATATACAGGATATTAACCATTACAAAGCATGTGTAATGTGTCACGGCAGAGGCTGCGTCACTCCTGGATTTGAGTCAATGGCCATGTATGTAGGGAGCCTTATAGGAAGGATGGAGATGGCATCACATCTTAGCAAGATCTATCACTTGAACTGTTATATACAGCTTGCCAATGAGGACCATGTCCAGCAGCCTCATAGTTTTGTTCATGGAAAGAACCCATTTTGGTACAGACTAGATGGTGTCTGCTATGTGGCGACACCCCAAACATGGAACATACTGGCTTCCTTCCCATCCTCCTCTCTTCTTTCACCCTCCAGTTTGGAGTGGTCAGGTTGGTTACCTAGCCTCTTTTGAATTTCTGTTGTATATGGGTTAACTTCATGTAATCTTCCTTTAGGCTTCTGAAAGGTCTTTTTCCTTCCAAACAACCAGGACCTTGATATCACAATGCACAACAGAAGCTTTGTCTTCCATTGTCTTTTCTCTATTAGATCAGAAGAACCAAATATGGAAGACAAAAATTAAAAAAAAAAACAAAAATTAAAAAAAGTTACTCTCCTATAATAATCCAAGATGCTCATAGTTATGAACTGAGATGCATTGCAAGTGCACTGGCCTCTTCTGTTATGCCCGCTTCAGTAGCCAGGGCTCTCCGAGTCTTCCTGAAGGCAGGGGCCCAATAGAGGTAATACTCTGATTTCCCTCCCTTCTACTCCAGGACTTCCTCAACTACTAAGCTGCCTATTCATAAAGGGCCAGCAGAGAGCAAGGAGCCTCGCTGGCAAAAAGCCACTTCTTCCATTATACGATGTCACCTTAAGTAATATATTGCCATAAAGTACTGTCCTAAGAGATTTTCTGAAATCAAGTCAATGTGCTATTAGAAGTTGTCATAAAACATGAATCATATAAGTGTTTCTTCTTGAATTAATGAGAAGGAACAATTCCAAATGAGGACAGAATCAAAAAGCAAGAGTTTACTGCCCATGTAGATACACCCAAAAATGCTCCTTAAAGGGCCAAACATAAGAAGATTTTACTATCCAGAATAATAATAGCAACACCTCTTTTTTTTTTTTTTTTAGAGGATCTCTGTGAGTTCTAGGTCAGCCAGGCCTACAGGGTGAGACCCTGTCTCAAGATGGTTTTTTTTTAATTGTTTTGAGACAGGGTCTCCCTGTTGCCCCAGTGGGTCTGGAACTCACTCTGTTGACCAGGCTGGCCTTGAACTCACAGAGATCCACCTGCCTCTGCCTCCAGAGTGCTAGGATCAAAGGTATGCACCACCATACCCAGCTTAAAGACAGTTCTTCGCTGCCATGTGGGTACTGGGAATCAAACCTGGGTCCCTTGCAAGAGCAGTCGGTGCTCCCAACCACTGAGCCATCTCATATGCTCTGGACCAGTGCTTCAATATGATAGTGCCTCTAACAACTTTAAGTGATAAATATATCCACATGCTACTGATGAAGAAATTGAGACCGAGGTTAAAACACTTGCTCACCTCCACATACTCAGTAAATGTGGCACCCAAGGTTCAAACCCTAGTTGTTATCACTCAAAATTGTGCACTAGAATCAACCACAGAAATGCTTGACAATCTAGATGCACTCACCTCCAGCGACAGCTGTTAACTAAGTTCTGGGAGCTGCTGGCTTCAGTCCCCAGGTACAGGGCTCTGTGACTCAGGATTCCAAACATTGTTCTTGTAGTTGTATGTTCCTAAAGTGTTAGTTCCTCTCTGACTCTGTTTGCTCCCTCTAAGTAGAGATGGAAAACGATTACAACAGTGTCTTTATCAGATGGTTATTCTGGGAACTAAGTGATTCAGCATACATATGCCACCTTGAAGGACATCTTGACTAGATAAACATAATTACTATTATTGACCCAACACACACCACTGATCAGATTCTCCATGACATAATAGATCACACCAGGCAGCATATATCTGTGAGGTACCATTTCAGATTTGAGAATTTCAGATCACAGGAATAAGCATCTAATAAATCTTTTTTTTTTGCATTTATTTATTTCTGTATGTGTATGAATTTACTGTCTGCATGCAAGTCTGTGCACTCGTGTTGTGCAATGCCGCAGAGGTCAGAAGAGGGTGTTGGATTCCCCTGGAACTGGAGTTCTCCTGGAATTGGAGTTTCAGATGGTTCTCGGCTGCCATGTGGGTGCTGGGGATCGAACCCGGGTCCTCTGTAAGAGCAGTTGGTGCTCTTACCCGCTAGGCCATCTCTCCAGCCCCAGGAATAAGCATCTAATCACATACAAAAGCTGCAGGGCATCTTCACCTTTTAGAAACTGTAAATTTGATATAAAAAATCATATGATGTAGCTTTTGGACATCCAAGGAATATGTTTCCTTCTGTGTTGTAGAGTAACATCTTGTTAAACAATTACTTTTTCTTTTGAAAAAAATTTATTCTTTTTATTTTATGTGTATGAGTATATTGCCTGCATGTATGTAAGTGCACCCATGCCATGCAATGACCACAGAGGTCAGAAGATAGCCATCAGATCTCCCGGAGTTACTAATGGTTGTTAGCCACCATGTAGGTGCTGGGAATTGAACCCAGGTCCTCTGCAAGAATAGTCAGTGCTCTTAACCACTGAACCATCACTCCAGCCTTGAACAATTACTTTTATCAAATGAATGCAAGCTGCAGTTCAATTCTTTAAATACATATTAAGTCAAAAGTTAAAGTTTAAGTTCTATACATGTTTATGAGACAAATGCTTAGTTTTATCAGATCAGAATTGGGATGCAAGTTGCTGTATATATGAGAAAATATTGCTACATTTCAGACAACTAAAGAGGAATCTTGAAAAAGCAACTATTTTTCTTTTTTTTGTCTTTTCAAGACAGGGTCTCCCTATAGCCGCAGCTGTCCTGGAACTCACTCTGTAGACCAGGCTGGCCTTGAACTCACAAAGATCCACCTGCCTCTGCCTCCCGAGTGCTAGGATTAAAGGCATGCGCCACCACGCCTGGCTAGCAACTTATTTTATAACTGCACTAAGTATGCATTTTATTCACAAAGCACTAACCCCACCAAACAATTTCTAAGAAGAATTTCTAAAATAAGAATGATCCAGATAATCAGATATTGGTTGCTGTTAATATACAAGTTGAACAGTGATTTTGAAAGAAATTTATATTTCTTTGAAAATTCTCTTTAATTAGCTTTGCTTGAAGTTCTTTTGAAAGATTATTTCAGATAATTTGAAGAAAAAATGCCTAAAATATTTATAAGATGTTTATTTACTCTGTCATCATATCCTTACTGAATGGCACTGTCACCTTCTTTGCAAATGAACAAGACAGGGGACTCACAACTGTTGCCACATTTTGCTATTAAACTCTATATTTTTAAAGTTTGTTTTCACATTGTGTGGTGTGTGTGTGTGTGTGTGTGTGTGTGTGTGAGTGTGTGAGTGTGTGTGTGTGTGTCTGTCTGTCTGTCCAGGCACATTTGTGGGAGGACAGCATGTAGGAGTTAGCTATTCTCTTCCCAGAGAATCCTGGGACTCAGTCTCAGGTTGTCATGCTTAGTGTCATCTTATTGGCCCTTTACTTAAAATTTAAATGCCATAAATTGAATGTCTTTTCTAAAAGAATACTATGAATATCTGGATAATTTGATGTAGTTCAAATATTAAACATTATCAAAACACTAAACAACTTTTTTTTTTTCTTTCCTGAGACAGGGTCTCCCTGTAGCCCCAGCTGTCCTGGAACTCACTCTGTAGACCAGGCTGGCCTTGAACTCACAAAGATCCACCTGCCTCTGCCTACTGAGTGCTAGGATTAAAGGCATGTGCCACCACGTCCAGCAATTACTTTTAAAATTTATATGCAGACCAGGACTCTAGTGGCCTGCCATGGGTCTTGCAGCCATCGCAAGCGGGGCACCCCAGAGGAGGAGGCGCAGCCCCAGCCTGCCCAGAGCCCTCCAGGCAGCGCTCCTTGCCAGTCTGTAGGCGGAAATTTCTCTGGCTTAAGGAAATTCTGAAGCTCTTGTTAAGGAAGACTTCTTGTTAAGGAAAAGGCCTTTCAGCCTCCTGGTAAGAGAAATATGCGCTGCATTCAGTCGTGGTGTAGATGTACTGGCAAGCCCAGGCTTTGTTAGCACTTCAAGAGGCAACAGAAGCATTTCTAGTTCACCTCTTTGAGGATGCCTATCTCCTCTCCTTACATGCTGGTGGAGTCACTCTCTTCCCCAAAGATGTGCAGCTGGCCAGAAGGATGGAGGCATCCAGGAAGGACTCCGTTGAGTTCCCAGCAGTGTCTCTGCCTGCCTGACATCTGTTTCCAGGGTTAAACACAGAGAGCAGCACTTTCTTAGTGTTAGGATCTAAAATCTCCAAATTTCAATTTCCATTTGAAATGTAGCAGCTGACATTCCAGGCAGCGCCAAGGAACCTGCTCTACCAGCTCGCCTTTGCCCATGGAACAGGCCATAGGAATACTCAGGGATCTTCCGCTTTCTTTGAGAAGCCCTCCCCTACTCCTTGCCTGGGTGCCAAGGGTGTTGGCTCTATTTTCACTGAGCTTAGCCCTGGTTACCCTGAAGTAAAACCTATCCTGGAGTGCTGTAAAAAAATAAAAAATAAAAATTTCATATGCAAAACATTTAAACTTCAACTGAACTACACTGTTATCTGTTCAACTTTTATTGTCATATGCATTCATAAATTCACAACCTAGAATTAATATTTCTATCCTAACATTCTAAACTAGATCATTTCCGTTTTGTTAGAAACAAAATCCACTCTGGCACTAAGTGTGTTCAGTTTTGACATTCAATTATATTTTTGTTTTAATTCAGCCATTTGGCTCTTCCAGTTGGTATTTTATAGCTATAAATGGACTTGGTACTTTTCAATGTCTCCATCTCATGTCCCTGTGGCACCACTGTGAGTCATCATTAGGGTGGGATTCTGATCAAGGCACAACGCATGTAGATAATGGAAATACTAATATAAAGATTGTGATGAAAAATAGTTTATGAACTATTTCCAGTTAACATTCTAGGAACAAGAAAGTCCTTTATCCACTGAGGCTCTTGGAATGTGTCAAAGAACATAGGCATGAGCTGAAAGCCTCCACATTTATGAAACCTGCATCCTACATTAAAACCTGTGCTGATTTATCGACATAGGATTTTTATGGCTTATGTATCTGCTAACATAAATTGTGTATGCTGTAAAATAGCAGGGGTATAAAGCACATGACTCAAGCAAATGGTAGTTTATAGCTGTCCTAGTTTCTTTCTGTTGCTGAGATAAAACACTCTGACCACACGTAACTTAGGGGAGGAAAGAGTCTGTCTCAGCTTACAGGTTATCGTCCATAACTAAGGGAAATCAGAACAAGAACTTAAGAACTTGACACAGAAAACGTGGAGGAACACTGCTTCCTGTTCACTTCTGGCCCACTCATACTTGGGTACGTTTTTTACACGTCTTAGGTCCACCAGCCTGGGGAAATTCACTGCCCAACACCAATTAACAATCAAGACAATCCCTCACAGACATGCCCACAGCCCAACGTGATAAGGACAATTACTCAATGGAGACACTTTTCAGGTTATTCTAGACTGTGTCAAATTGACAATTAATGGTAATTAAAACAATATCCTAACAAAAATATACTGTTGAGAAATTTATTATAATGTGCAGCTGTAGTGTTTGAAACCTACATTGCAAAAAAGAGAATGAGATCTTCTATCCATTGAGATATTACAAATGTAGTTATAACAGAACAACATATGGTGTACAATTACAAAATCAGGTTTCATACATCAATATTTATTGGGTTCTCTGCAAGTCTGCAAACAGTTGAATGTCACTTTCAAAGGTGGATAGTCACCAAGATATATATGTAAATTTTATTATATAGACCTAGACAAGTTAGCATGAGTGTGAAGAAAAAATGTAGAAATACCCACAACGGCATCCCACAAAAGGTGATATTTTGAAATGTGGGTTTGAAAATGCACCCTCCCCCCAAAAAATATCACTCAGCACAAAACGGAGAAATATTTCAATAAGAAGGAAGACCAAATGGGAATTACAAGCATGGCATGGCGAAACAGAAAGCGCTTAAAGGTCTGTGGAGGTTGCCAGGGTTGCTGCAGACAGTGTACAGAGAAGAGAAGGAGCAACTAAGTTAGGAAGAGACTGTGGGGGTTGGGATTACGAACCAGGCTAGATGGTTGTATTTCATCCCGAGGCAGGGCTGGAGAGGCAGTTAAGGGTATTAAGGAGGAAAGCCACAGATTTGTTTTAAGCATATTACTGTGGCAGCCACTCTCCCTGATGAGAATATATGGTAATTATAATTCCCTAGCACTAGGAACCATGCGAAATACTTCCTCAGTAGACGCTGAACAGTGCTGATTAACCAAGCAAAAGTGGCCATAGTTTGAATTGTCCCACTATAACACTGAATTGCCGTCTTATAGCTGTATAGGTGTGTATGCATATGTGTGAAAGATTTGCCTAAATCTCATTCATGGATTAGTGTATTAATTCAAAAATATTCAGTGTATACTCACTGTGAACTATGCACTGTAATAGATCTGGAGACAGATGAAAAACAAAACAGTCTCAGATGAACTATTCACTATTGTATAGTGTATTTGTTCAATGACCCTGTTATGGTTTGAATGTCTTTTCCCTTTAGGAAGTTCATATTAAGATTTAATTGCCATTTACTTGAACTTGTATAGACTAAGGCCATTATAACAAAAAGGGTGAGTTCTGTGGAGTAAGAGATTGGCAGGAGATGAAGCAATCTGCCCTTTAGACAAAGTCACAGAAAGAAAGGTCTACTCAGTACATTGCAGAGGAAAAGGGGCTGGGCAGTAATAGGAATACCATTAGCAGTGTAGGGCAATGGGCACCTCCATACTGGAGTGGTGCCAGTTGGGAAAGGGTGAGCCACTTTCTGTACTTTTGTGTTATTCCTGTCATGTAAATGAGGGCAGTTTAGACTCCTCAGTGTTCAGTCCTCAGAGGTTATCTTGATTCTCTATAAATGTAATTTCCAGTCATGTAATCCCCACCATGCAAATAAGGAAGGTCCTGGTTAATCAATGTTCAGTCCCTGGCAAAGGCTAAGATTACAGGATAGCAGCTCTGGGGTATCAGGATACAGCATTCCAAAGTAGCAGAAATCCAGTCAGAGTTCCTTCTGGGAGGGTATTTGAAGTTTGTAGGAATCCCCTGATGGGAACCTTGTCTCTGTTTTGGTCTTCTAGCACTGGCCCAATCTACACAACTTCAGCTTCCTTCTCTTTTACTCTTGAAGGCTTTCTGCCTTCTGCCAGGTGAGCACCGGGCCTTGCTCCTCTCTAGAGGACTCAGTATACAAGGTACTGTATTGGAATTAGAACTGCAATCCTCTTGTCATCTTGGACTTAGACTTCCCAGTTCCAGAACTGCTCACCAGTACACTTGTCTCAGATATTCTAACAGCACAAAACAGACCAACGCAAACCATTTAAATACTTGAAGGGTCTGAAATATGCTAGTTACTATGTCAGGGGCCTACTCATAGAAAAATAGGCATTATTATTCATGTGCAGTATGGGTTACAATAATAAAATACAGAATGAAAGCAGGAGAGCTTTAGATCCATTTTGGGGGGCACTTCTGAAAATGTCTCCAGTGGGGATGAGGACTAAACTGAAGCAAACAGATGACTCTAAGTTACCAGGGAAGCTAGAGAGCAGGCTAGGGCCTGAGGCCTCCGAGCAAAGGGAATACCATTTCTTCGACCTGAGGAGACACTGAACTTGGCGTATCCTTTGGTCTTTATGCAGGAGTTTAACATGGATGGGACGCACAGTCTCAGGCATGAGAAAGGCGAGAGGAGCTGGAAGAGGGGCCTCAAACACAAGACTTTGTGTTTCCCAAGAGGTTTGGGCTTAACTGACCACAGGATAAAGTGGGAAATCAGAGAGATATGACCACTGGCCACTTGGTTCTATTGACCAAATATGTTAGGGACTGAAGTTTAGAAGATAGCTCTGGGTCTCAGCGGAGTCCCTGGAGAATGAGCTGGACTGGAGAAAAATGAGAACAGAATCCGAGAACAGTGTCCCATCTGCGATTACGCTGAACACCCAGCAGAAGGCCCGGCCTGGTGTAGATGTTAAACAAATACAAACATGGAGTACGGTGAGGGTCAAGGTCACCCTTATTCAGCAGCATTCAAAGAAGGCAAGTGTTTCCAATAAACTATGCATGAGGTTAAGCCTTTGCAATATTTCTTTAAGCTGTAGGTTATTTTCCGTTCCTGAAGCCTGTTGGTAGATGTTTCCTCAGGGACCTATAAGTAACAGTGGTAAACCTCACAGAATATTAATCAAGCTAGCCTTTTCCCTCTCTTTGACAATGTGTATTACAAATTCTGATTTGTTTTATTATCTTATTCACAATATCCTATATTAACTCCAGGTTCTCCTTCAAAGGCTTTTGTAAACAGCCAGATTCACTGTTGGGGAAGAACACAGGATTTAGGAGAATAAGAACAGTATTTACTTCTGCCTCTGCCTGTGCTCTTAGTGATTCTATAATCATAAATCATCTAACCTTTCAAAGTTTTCTGTCTGGCAAAAGGAGCATCTCAATAACTAGTTCACATAGTTGCAAAAATTAAATGAGACCACGTATACACAGAATTTTATAAAATCTGTGGAATTACAAAGTGTTTCTACTTGTTATAAAAACAATTACAAAGATAATTAGGTAATCGTATGTAATGTAATGTTAACTGTGTCCCAATTTCTTAATGTTTATAGCCACTTTTTTTCTAACAAGCAGTTTATATACATACATAAATTACTTACACCTAGTCTCTAAGGCAGTGACTTAACTGAGTCTTAGTATGATACAAGAGCTGTGACTACACCAGTGTTGTACTCTTTGCGTTTTATTTGTCCTTCCCACTTAGACCAAACCCTGAGGATGATCGATGAAACAGCTTCCCAAGGAATAAAAGAGCATCTATTCCACAGATAACAGAAAAGACTGTTGTCTATGTGAAGGACACACACCTGGAAAACATAAGGATGAAATGCTGGGAGAAAAGTCATTCGTTAAAATTAGGAGAGATTCTTTTTTTTTTTTAATTTTTCTTTTTTTTTATTAATTTTTATTTATTTATTTATTTATTTATTTATTTATTTATTTATTTATTTATGTGTTTGAATGTACTGTCTGCATGCAAGCCTGTGCACCCGTGTCGTGCAATGCCACGGAGGTCAGAAGAGGGTCTCGGATTCCCCTGGAACTGGAGTTCTCCTGGAATTGGAGTTTCAGACGGTTCTCAGCTGCCATGTGGGTGCTGGGGATCGAACCCGGGTCCTCTGTAAGAGCGGTCGGCGCTCTTAACCGCTAGGCCATCTCTCCAGCCCCAGAAGAGATTCTTTACCATTGAATCTAGGATGAGGGCAGTAGATTTTGGCAGAGGTGGAGCCATTTCTTGCTTCTATAACCTGCATGTATTTGCAGTTTGCATTAACTTCCTACATCAGATATGGAAAAAGGAATAGACATGAGCCAGGACACTTTGGGAAAACACTATTCTTTATCTCACAAAGAGAAAAAAAACAACCCCACACAGACACACAGAAAGAAAGCCTCAAGGCTTAATTCTTCATCATTTTCAAGTTCATAATATGCAAATTATTATCGTGGAACTTGCACATCATATTGCCAAATCCATTATGTTTATTGCTGCAAATGGGCTGAAGCTATATAATTTGAATATGGAAACATCTGTCATTTGCTTCTCAGAGCATAACACCCTAGGAAGTCAAATGTTCCTGGAGAGGCTATTAGCGATTCCTTAGGACTGTTCTGAAAGATAGAAATGTCCTGTAGCATATATATGTAATGTATTTATGTGTGTATGTATGTATGTACGTATGTACGAGTGATCATGCAAAAATGTATGTAATATTTACATCGCAATGCTATTTTCATAATTAATATATCCCTTAGGCCTCACCCCTGTAGAGGAGCCTTGATTAACTCCTATTTCTTGGGAAAGCATATTTCTGAGTTGAGTCTATACTTAGCTGCCATTGCTTGCAAGGGAAGTTCTAAACTCAGGGCTTGGCCCAGAGAAAATCTTCTATAAGCTATTATTATTATGGTTATTAGATTTCACCCTTAGGAAGGTGTAAAGTAGAAATTTGCACTTGGGAAGAGCATGCCCCTGCTTTCCCAGTCATGTGGTAAAGGTCAGCTCGTTAACACCGAGCTATCTCCTAAGGAGTGCAGGCCTACAACTCCCCACAGGAGCAGAGGACCAATTTAATTCTGACAAAATTTCCTTTGTGTGATGCACAGACTCCCTACATAGAAAGTATAAAAGCCTTCTCTCCAAAAGCAAGACTGAAATTTGAGAGAATTCCACTTCATTAAATAGCAGAGCAATCTTGGACTGTGGAAAACAAGATTCAAATTCTAGAGCAAACATTAGCCAACAAAATCTTTGGTAAAGTTCAGTCTCTTTGATTTTTAGTCTTATCGTTTGTAAAATGAGGCTATTTTTCATAAATTCTGTGAAAATTAAATGTGATACTACACATTTAATAGCTTCTTGTATTTTATCTGGCACATGGCAGGTACCTATAAAATGGTATCTATAAAATTCAGTATCTCGCCAGGTGTGGTGGCGCACACCTTTAATTCTAGCACTCAGGAGGCAGAGGCAGGCAGATCTTTTGTGAGTTCAAGGCCAGCCTGGTCTACAGAGCAAGTTCCAGGACAGCCACAGGGAGACCCTGTCTTGAAAAGACCAAAAAAAGAAAAAAAAAAATCCAATATCTCTACCTCTCATTTAAGTTTCTTGGCACAGTAGGGCTGAAGGAAATAATTGAACTTACAGATAAAGTTTTATTTGCTGTACACTACAAGAGAACCCAGGATTCAACAACTTTTTGTATTTTTAAAAAATATTTTTAAATTTTATTTATTTATTTTGTATGTGTATGAATGTACTGTCTGTATGTAGGTTTGTGCACCCATATCGTGCAATGCCTCGGAGGTCAGAAGAGGGTGTCGGATTCCCCTGGAACTGGAGTGCCCCCGGAATTGGAGTTACAGATGATTCTCAACCACCATGTGGGTGCTGGGGATCGAACCCGGGTCCTCTGCAAGAGCGGTCCGTGCTCTTAACCACTAGGCCATCTCTCCAGCCCCAACAAATTTTTGTTTTAATACTAGGGCTATAGAGAAGTCTGTGTAATGAGGAGTGTTCCTTTAAGTTAGTAACCAGTGTTTTAGCTGACATTTGATATTTGTGTATTCTAATTTGTTTAGGACCCAGCATCCATGACTTCTGAATCTCCTCAGTGGGTCTGGCCTCTAGCACCTGTTGCGAATTTCTGAGGCTGGCTTCAGAATGGCCCTCTGAGATTCAATTCATATTTTGAAAATAGCCCAATTTCAAATCTTACCAAGAAGGCAGGTAACAAAATCAACAATTAAAAAATGTTTTAGAGAATTGCAATAGGATTGTGTCCTGGGATGCATGCTTTAAAAATTCACAAAAGGTGCCTCTGGGGTGTGTTTACAAAACCAACTAGTCTCTGTATTGCTTTTTTTTTTTTTTTTGCCCTAGCTGTCCTGGAACTCACTCTGTAGACCAGGCTGGTCTTGAACTCACAAAGACCGGCCTGCCTCTGCCTTCCGAGTGCTAGGATTAAAGGCATGTGCCACCACGCCCGGCAGTCTCTGTATCTTTTTAAAAAATATTTTGAAGTCGCCCGGGCATGGTGATGCACACCTTTAATCCCAGCACTTGGGAGGCAGAGGCTGGTGGATCTCTGTGAGTTCAAGGCCAGCCTGGTCTATACAGCAAGCCCCAGGCCAGCTGGGGCTAAAGGGATACCCTGTCTCAAAAAAACCCAAAATATAAAAAATAAGCTTGGTGTGGTGGTGCACGCCTTTAATCCTAACACTTGGGAGGCAGAGGCAGGTGGATCTTTGTGAGTTCAAGGCCAGCTGGGTCTACAGAGTGAGTTCCAGGACAGCTGGGGCTACAGGGAGGCCCTGTCTCGAAAAGACAAAAAAAAAAAAAAGTAAATAAAAAATAAAAAAATTAAAGTCATGAAAATAAATGCATCACCTTCACATTACATTAGGATGTTCTTAGAGTGTTTTCTAAGAACTTAGAATTATGACTTACACCCAATGGCTCTGACTCGTCAATAATGGAAGTGAACCAGAAGGACACCTGTGAAGGAAAGAGATGCGACTTGAGTAAACTCCGTGTCGCGGAGCTGAATTGAGGTACTATTTGGAAAGCATGAATCTAATTAATTACAGGTGAGGAGGAAAGGACTACAAGTGGCCAGAAGCAGGAAACACTATGTTCAGCACTGTTCAGGCCAAGGAGCACAGTTTTCCAGGCCTCTCAAAGGTGATTTCCACTGTGCAGCTGTGATTTATTGGGTTTCCCCCTTAGTCACAGTAAAATATCTCTCCAGACTAGCTACCTTCCTTGGCTCTGATTATAAGCTAGGCAGGTGACCTTCTGATAACACTGCTAAGGTAACGGGCTAAGGGCTAACCCAGGGTCAAAGCAAACTCTCCAAGATAATGCCGCCTTATAAAGCCCCTCATAAAACCCCAATCAGTCTTCTGGTAAAATCTTCCCTTTCTGCCTCCAAATACGCCCCAAATCAGAAACTAAAATTGCAGAAAAATTAGTCAGGAACACAAAATCATCTTAAACCCACCAGCCAGGGATATCACTCTTAACATGGTAGCAAAGGGTATCTAATTTTTTATTCTACATTTCTGAAACCAAACCATATATTTAGTTTTCTGTTTTGATTTTTTCTTTTTTTAAGTATTGACTTTAAGATTTCTTTTACTTTTCATTATGTGTCTCTCTGTACATCTGGGTGTAGGAATGTATACCTGAGTATAGGGGCCCATGGAAATCAGAAGAGGGTATTAGATACCCTGCAGCTGGAATTGCAGGGGGGTTGTGAGCTGCCTTATGTGAGTGTTGGGAACTTAACTCAGGTTCTGTACAAGATAAATACATATTCTTTTTTTTTTTTTTTTGTCTTTTTAAGACAGGGTCTCCCTGTAGCCCCAGCTGTCCTGGAATTTGCTCTGTAGGCCAGGCTGGTCTTGAACTCACAAAGATCCACCTGCCTCTGACTCCCAAGTGCTAGGATAAAAGGCATGTGCCACTACACCCAGCAGAAATACATATTCTTAACCACTAAGACATCTCTATAGACCCTTATTAAGTATTAAAAAGCCTGAATATAGAGCCATCAAAATAGCTCAGCAGATAAAAATCACCTGCTACCAAGCCTGATGACCTAATTTTGATCCCTGGGACCTACATGGTAGAAGGAGTGAA
The DNA here is from genome assembly GCA_009823505.1 of Rhizomys pruinosus. Classification (NCBI taxonomy): domain Eukaryota; kingdom Metazoa; phylum Chordata; class Mammalia; order Rodentia; family Spalacidae; genus Rhizomys; species Rhizomys pruinosus. The sequence goes on from VZQC01013112.1 coordinate 924,107, forward strand.
CTGGCTCCCACAAATTGCCCTCTGACCTTGACACGGACCTCTGAAACACATATGCAATAAAATGTAATTGAAAAACACTTAAAAACCTAAATATTTTCTGAGTTCCCATGAAATACCATAAATATAGTCAGTAAAATTGTATAGTATCTTATCAAGTGTCCTTAACTAATTTTCTCTTGCTAAATCTTAGGTAATATCCATTTTTAAAGATTTGTACAGCTGGGCTGGAGTGATGGCTTAGCAGTTAAGAGTGCTGACTGCTCTTGCAGAGGACCTGGGTTCGATCCCCAGCACCCACATGGCGGCTGAGAACCGTCTTTAACTCCAGTTCCAGGGTAATCCGACACACCCTCGTCTGACCTCCGCGGCATTGCACAACATGCGTGCACAGACCTACATGCAGACAGTGCATTCATACACATAAAAAAAATAAATAAATAGGGCTGGAGAGATGGCCTAGCGGTTAAGAGCGCCGACCGCTCTTACAGAGGACCCGGGTTCGATCCCCGGCACCCACATGTCGGCCGAGAACCGTCTGAAACTCCAATTCCAGGAGAACTCCAGTTCCAGGGGAATCCGACACCCTCTTCTGACCTCCGAGGCATCGCACGACACGGGTGCACAAACTTGCATGCAGACAGTACATTCATACACATACAGAAATAAATAAAATTAATAAAAACTTTAAAAATAAATAAATAAATTTAAAAAAGATTTGTACAGCTACAGATGATATTATATATCATGGCACAAAGAGCTTATTCTGTATATGTTTGTTTTCCCAAGATCCTGGTTTGAATTTTTATGATGGATTTTACTTGGCTTCCTATGGATGTCACCACTTGATGAACAGTATGTCCTAAGCAGAGCATCACTGAGTGAGAGCAAGGGAGACAGGGAAGGGTGGCCTTCATTCCCATCATTTAAAATCTGCAACTACAGATCCTGACTATGTAACCTTTGATACCAGTCAGAGCATTGTGGCTGTTCAATGCATTTCGAAACACTCCATTTATTACAAGCCTCTTTCTTACCTTATCAACTCTCAGAACAGCAGTGGCTCTGAAGTGGCTTCTAATCTCATCTTCCTGATACCAAGTAAGGAGTGGTAAAGTTGTATTCAAATCCAGATCTATTCAACGTGAGCTTGTCGCATTTACACTTCTCCATAGTGTTTGGGTTGGAAGGAAAAATAAGCCAGGTTCCTAGACCTATTCCTTTTTTTTTTTTTTTTTTTTTTTTTTTTTGGTGTTTTTGAGACAGGTTCTCCCTGTAGCCCCAGCTGTCCTGGAACTCACTCTGTAGACCAGACTGGCCTTGAAAGACCTATTATTCTTTTGAAGGCATTCAAGAGCCAGTGGCAGCAAGCATGAACCTGTAATTCTAAACAAACGGTTTAAAAAGTCCCACACGGACTATCTTGCACACAGATCCACCTGAGACCCTGGCTTTGAGTGATGATAGAAGCAGCTGGAGGCTTGCTGTGGTTAGGGGAGATTATATATGTTTCGGGAGCTCACGAGGCCCAAGCACACCACTATCTATAATTGAAAATGTACTGGAGCAAATGGAAGCTTGGGATCCCATGTGTGTTTTATCAGATGCTTTGGACATTAGAGGTATTCCTAGGACAATTATAAGTTAGAGCACTTCTCACATACTGGTAACAGAAAAAAAAATCATATGTAGACTTTGGGGGAAAAAAGGATAAATTTCCCATAAAATAAATCATTACAGATTCGCAGTTGGAATTGGTTATAAAAGAGTAATGTAGTATTTAACATAATAAATGGAATTTCAAAAATGTATGAGATTCATTGCTAATTCTTCATACAGGAGCAAGAACAACTGTAAAGAAACAATTGTACTGCATAGGATGTGAAAGTAAGACAAAAATAAAATATAACGTCATACAGTATATGTGGGAGAGGTAAGGGAGATAAATTTCCCTTTATTTTCTATTCTTCAACAAGGAAATTCTATTCTAAGCAAAACCAACAAATTGCTTTTGCAACAGAAAGTACTACAAAAACATAAAATGTAAATCCTAGTTTTCTTGATGAGAAGAGTTCTTCCCACAAAGAATCAATTTTTACTAAAAGATGCTGGTACATTAACTAAATGCTATAAAGGTACTTCCATATAAGCTGGTGGCAATATCTAGCTACACACCAAATTACCAGCAAAATGTCTAACAGGGTCCACACATGACAAATCAGGGATGGGTCACCAAGAAAACATATTAAATGGACGGGGCTACTGGAAGCCACGGAGGAAGGGCTTTCTGCCAAAGTACAGCATCGCTGACCGCAAACAGGGGAAATACAAAGTGCGGGAGGTCAGAGGTCAAGAGCAAGAGCAAATCCCAGTAGCTGATGAGAAGCACATCCCGGAAACATTTTGTGTGCTGGCCACAGACACACTGCTGAGGACCAGTACAGAGTACAGACAGAAAGGTGAGGGACAAACCGAGAAGCGGGCTTTAGGTGTGGTGTGGGCATAGAGAGGAGGGTTGTACTGTGTGCGCAATGTGTATGCTGAAAAATGTCCTCTGTCGGGCTCTATTTAATTTTTATTATTTGTGGGTTGTGTTTTGTGTGTACTGTATGTCACATGCACATGCGTGTGCCAGTGTATGTGTCTGCACATGCACATGTGGAGGTCAGAGCAGAGCTTCATGTGTCTTGTTCTGTTGTTCTCTTCTCAGGGTTCCCCACTGAGCCAGAAACTCACTATTTTGAGCTGGCCAGCCAGTTCTGGGGACCCATCCATCTTTGTTCCCCCAGTATCGGAGTTACAGGCACATGCATCCATCCATAGTATTTTATGTGGGTTCTGAGGATTTGAATTCAAGTGTTAATGCTTGCCAAGCAAAGGCTCTTACCCATTGAGCCTCCTCCCCATCTTCTGGGGCTCAATTTTGCAACAATAGGCAACAAAAAGAGGTCCAGCCTGGGCGTGGTGGCACTCACCTTTAATCCCAGCACTTGGGAGGCAGAGGCAGGCGGATCTCTGTGAGTTCAAGGCCAGTCTGGTCTACAGAGTGAGTTCCAGCCAGGGCAGTTGGAGCTACAGGGAGACCCTGTCTCAAAAAATTAAAAAAAAAAAAAGGTCCAATATTTGGCTAGGAGTGGGAATCTATTTTACCTCCTCTTTGTTCTTCTCTCCTATCTGAACCAAATGCTTTATCTGTGAAGAATTTAGACAGAACACACACTCTTTCAGGGAGCCCTAAGAGGTACATTCCTAATACTAGACAAGCCTACCTTAGAACAATGGAGCCAATACAAATATTCTGTGTATCAATGAAGAGGAGATTAGCAGGTGTTCTTTCTCTTACTCCTCCATCAGGTTTGGGTGTCCAACTGACTCTCCTAGAATGAGAAATTTCTGTCTTATTCCATGAGCAGGAACACACACACACACACACACACACACACACACACACACACTAGTTACTTAAAAGGTTAACTAGAGGGCTAGAGCAGTGGTTCTAAAAACCCTTGCTGTGCATGAATGAGGACCTGAGTTCAATGCCCAGGACCCACACAAATCTGTACATAAAGGCAGATGTCTGCGGCCACAGCACTGGGGAAGGTGGAAACAGGAAGGTCCCTAGGCTTATAGGACAAATAGTCTAGCCTAATCAGTAAGTTCCAGGGTCAATGAGAGACTCCATCTCAAAAACTAAGGTGGAAGGGTTAGCAAGTGCCTCAGTTGGTAAAATGCTTGCCACACTAGCATGAGGACTGAGTTCGCATACCCAGCACCCACACACAAAGCAGGCACAGCAGTGTACAGAAACACTCAGCACAGGAAGCAGAAACGGGCTTGCTAGCCAGTCTAGCCTGAGCTTCAGATTCAGTGAGAGACTGTCATGAAGATTAAGGCTGTGAGCCACTGAGGAAGACACTTGATGTACACACCACACCACACACTCACACACACACACACACATGCATGCACACTCACTCACAGGATGAACAGAAAGTAGTTGTAAAAACTTCTATGTCCAGTTCTCTTTGAAGAGACCATTCTCATGTGAACTTTCTCGAAGGTCTTTCTATTTGTTGAATCATTTTATAATGGAAGAAGAAAATATTTTTCTTTTTCTTGACTTAAGTTTGTGTTGGCTTGCCTCAAAAAACTCAATAGACTAATAACAGGATGTTTTGAAGCTCTCATGATATGTCTAGAACAGAATAAGTGAGCCACACAGGATCATCATCATCATTTTTTAAGCTGATTATTCTAGTCAGCGGCAAGGGAGAGCAGAATGAAAGTTAGGGCAGTGGAGTCAAACTTCTGTACCAGTTCAGCAAATGACAGTTTTTATTCCTCTGAAGTGGAAGAACAAATGAAGACCCCAAAGCAGATTATTTTGTCAGCAAAGTACAGATAATGAATGGGTGTATTAGTCACTTTTCTGTTTCTATGATAGAAACACCACAGCCACAGGAACTTATAAAAGGAAGAGTTTATTTGAGCTTCCGGTTCCAGGGGAATTAGAGTCCATCATGGCGGGGAGGCATGGTGGCAGGAAGTGGCCAAGCAGGAGCAGGAAACAGAGCCTCACATCTTTAAGCAGACACCGGAAGCAGAGAGCTACTAGAGACTGGCAAGGCTTTTTGAACTCTCCAAACCTGTCCCCAGTGACCAGCTTCCTCCAGCATGGTCACACTTCAGATCTCCCAAAACAGTGCCACCAACTAGGAACAAAAGTTCCAGGGGAATCCGACACCCTCTTCTGACTTCCGCGGCATTGCACGACACGGGTGCACAGACCTGCATTCAGACAGTACACTCATACACATACAGAAATAAATAAAATTAAAAAAAATAAAATAAATGTCTGAAGCCTTGGAGCCTACTGGGGACATTCTAATTCAAACCACCACAATGGGAATGATGTCATGGTAAATCATGGAAAAGCTACAAAATGTAAGACTAGAAAAAGAAACACAAATGTCTCCTGACTCTGAATTTAATATTTTGACTGATCCCTCAATGCTTCACCATATTCTGGCAACTATCACACTAAGGCATGTGTTCATTCTGTGTACTGAAAAGCCCGTCTTCACTTCGAATCTCCAGGTCCCAGTGCACCGCATCTTCGGCACCAAGCAACCAGCTCCAATGTACTTTCCTTGTCACAGTCTGTCTTTAAGGGTCCAGTTTATCAAGGGTTAAACTTCTGCAGCCAACTGTGAATCTCAATAAAGAAGGCCAGGCGTGGTGGCGCACGCCTTTAATTCTAGCACTTGGGAGGCAGAGGCAGGCGGATCTTTGTGAGTTCAAGGCCAGCCTGGTCTACAGAGCAAATTCCAGGACAGCTGGGGCTCCAGGGAGACCCTGTCTCAAAAAGACCAAACTAAACTAAACTAAACTAAACTAAACTAAAATAAAATAAAATAAAATAAAATAAAATAAAATAAAATAAAGCAAAACCAAATAATAAATCTTCTCTGATTAAGGAAATTGAAGTATGTTGCTGTTTGAAAAGGATGTTGTAATATAATACATTTCTTTAATAGTTCTGTAAATATTCCTAAGTTACTCTGTGATTCTTTGAAAATTAAGAGACAATTATGTTGTTTGAAGAAGTGTCTCCTAATTTAGTTTTTTTTCTGGAACACAGATTTTCTTATTAGCATCAATGATTTCACAAATATCTGTCTGACTTTCATCAGAGCAGGTCATCAAGATCCAAAACTACTTGTTTACGAGAGTTGAGCTTTAACTTTCACAAATTCATATCAAGCTAATGGTGAAACTTTTATCTGGAAAAGTACAATTTATTCTTTCCAGTTTTATTTGTAAAGACCTTTATAATTTTCATAAAACAAATTGGATATAGATAATACTGAAGCTTCCAAAATGCTCTTAGAGAGGTGTGCCTCTATGGTGACTTGAAATCCAGTCCAGTTGATGATGAAGATTAACCTTTATATTATTCACTTTATATTATTCAGAAGAAGTAGAAGATATGTTCTGATTAGGTAACTGCTCTAGTTATGTAAAGCAACTGAATTCTCTTTTCAAAGAATATTAACTAATTACTCCATGAAAAACCTTTAATTGGCTTGAACAGCCTAAGAATCAAAGGAAATAGAACAGAAAACTTGAAACCGAATAACATTAAACATTTGCTTTCTCACTTCTAGAGATCCAGGGATTCAAAACTGATTTAACTCAAGACCTGTTCTCAACACAATGTGCATAGTAAGAGCAATAGTTATAATTTTCACATCCTTGGGATCTACAAAGAAGCCATAGATTCTTTAACATGTTCTTTTTCTAAACACAGGCATTCTCTAGAAGGTTCCTGAAAGGCTTCTCCAGTTCAGGAGAGTTGCCTGGGAAAGTTTTCTAGGCATTGTCTGCAGGACATACCCAGTTTGCCTTGCCTCGTCATATTTCATACTTTTCTTGAATGTGGTTCTTTCTTCCACTGGGTCTTGACACTTTGCTGCTTCCCTGGCTCCCTAACTCATCACCTGGGACTTGGACTCACCCACCCTCCAACTCTCACAGCTGTCTGCCGTCCTTACTCATCTCCTGACTTGGATGGATCCTGGAACTCCAGATGGCCCTAGGTCTGGAATCAAAGGGATCTTGTCAGTAACTCTACTCAATGCAATCACCTCTAAAATGATACAGGAAATGATCCCACAGGGACATTAAGAGCCAAGTGCTTGAGCAACTCCAAAACTAGAGGCACTGATGATAAACATGAACTATCCCTCAGTGTTCTGGCCCATATTTATAGACACAGGTCTGCTTAAGTTCACACATCTTGTAAAATGAAAGATAGAGCTAATATCCAATTCCAACTTTGTTCAGCTCCAAAACTCTATTCCATGTAAAAATGTATGGTTTTGTTGTTTTTGCTTCATTTTTTAAATTTATTATTTTATGTGTATAAGTGTGTTGCCTGCATGTATGTATATGCACCTGTGTTTTACAATAGTCGGAGAGGCAGAAGAGGACATTGGATCCCCAGGAACTAGAGTTAAAAATGGTTGTTATCATCATGTGGGTGATGGGAATTGAACCTGGGTCCACTGCAAGAACCATCAGTGCTCTTAATCTCTGTGCCATCTCTCCAGCCCCTGTTGCTTCATTTTCAATGACAGCACTACTAATAGTCATTCAAGTGAGTCAACATAGCAAATGCTCTATTGCAGAGCCTGGAAGCCACTACCACCAATTAAGTGCTTAATATATGCCAGGTAGTGGGCTATTTAGTTTCTAAACATTTCATTTAAATTCTAAAACCTATAGAGTATTATTATTCTCATGTTGGAATGGGAAAAGAACAATTCATGACTTGGAGAAGTTAAGTGACTAGCTGAAAAACCCATAGGTTTTAAATAGCAGAGCAGAAATACCATGGGTCTGGAGTCCACATCACCAGTCGTGCTTATTCATCCTACCAGCAGTTCTTCCCATTTGTCTACTGGACAGATGTCCATCTCAAAAGATCTATGCCCACCTCCTTATCTACATGGAGGCTGTTCCCTGCTAACTCTTTCTTCAGTGTCTAACTCAATCTAAAGTACCAATCCTTGGCTGAGGCAGGAAGATCTCAACCAGTCAAAATGGGCCTGAAAGGCAAATCTGAATTAGACATTCCTTACCCATTTCCATATGGCAGCTGCCGGGGTCCAGTATGGACATCATACGTCTCTAATTTCTAACCTAGAGACACTGTATTCTGTTCCAAAGCCACACAACACATAAACACTTAAAAGAGATACATTAGCAAAAGATGGAAACTCTGGATTGGAAAAATCAGATAGGTAATTGTAAGTATGATTCCAATTGTATTGCCCTGATTTCCTTGCTGTAGAATTGTTTGGGATGGTTTTTACATACAGATTTCCATGTTTCTCTTGGCCTCTCTCTAGAAACTCTAGAGAGAACATGGGGCTTGGTAATACCTATTTAATAATTAATAAGTCCCCTATTGTTTCAGATATCAGGGCACACCAGAAATCCAGCCCCTTTGTGTCTATACATTCTTTAATACGACATCATTTGTTTTTGCAACTGTTTGATAGATGACAGATTGAGATTTACTTTTACTTCAGGGTTGATAGGATGATATACTCATTATCAGAATAGATTATGGGTATTTGAGATACATTCAAACATTTAGATGTACTTTATTATAATGAAGGTCCCAAATACAGAATATGACCCTAAAAGTGGTAAACTTTGAGTATTTTTTGGTGCTTTGTTTGAGACAGGATCTTCCCAGAGTCCCAGCTGACCTGTAACTCACTCTGTAGACCAGGCTGGCCTTGATCTTGCTTAGACCCACCTGCTTCTGCCTCTTGAGTGCTGGGATTAAAGGTGTGCACCACCACACCTGGCAAATGTGAGCACATTTTTTACATGTTATGCCATACTTTCTTTTAAGTACATTAGCCTATGTACTGCAGAGAGATGCTAATCAGTTCTTTACACCTTAAAAACCATGAAATTGTTTCTTAAATTCTTCTGAGGATGTGCAGTATAGAGTTAAGACACGAGGTGTTTTGAGTAAGATTTGATAACTTAATTTTTTTACAAACCAATTTATTTGGGAAGAAGATTATTTTTTCTTCTTTTCTAGAAAGTCCTAACACGAATTTTCTTTGGCCTGAATTCATTCATTCAACAAGTACATGTTACATATGCTTGTAACAAGTATGAGCTAGACAGCGAGAGGTGAGGATAAGGTGCTCAAAGACCCAGGCAGAGGGCTCAGTAGACACCTTCATCAAGTCACAAAGCCAGCTATGGCCCAAGGGGCTCTGATGCAATGTCATCCCCTACATTGCCTCAGCTTCACTAATGACCGCACTTTAATTACTATTGATAAGAGGCTCTGAGAACTTCATTCAAATTCAGAGCTACTGCGGAGCAGGGATTTCCATGCAGAACTGCCCAGTGGCTGCATTTCCATGTTAGCTCTACACAGTACAGTATTATGGAACCTTCCTTGGACTACTCAGTACAATGGACACTTTTTTTTTTTTTTGTATGTGTATGAATGTACTGTCTGCATGTAGGTTTGTGCACCCGTGTCATGCAATGCCGCGGAGGACAGATTCCCCTGGAACTGGAGTTCTCCTGGAATTGGAGTTACAGATGGTTCTTAGCTACTATGTGGGTGCTGGGGATCGAACCCAGGTCCTCTGCAAGAGCAGTCGGTGCTCTTAACCACTAGGCTATCTCTCCAGCCCCCACAATGGACACTTCTAAGCAAGCAGTTGAACTAGTTGTTGAATCAGAACCTACACTGAAAATGTTATAGAAGATGCAGTAGTTTCTTTTCAATAGAGCACACTGCCAATATTTTATAAGGCTATTTTGAATGTCCACTGAAAAATAACACAGATAACTGCAGTATTCATTGGATGCTCCAGGGAGACAATGCTTTGGCAACTTATGTATGTTGTAGTTGGGTTAGCATTTGTCAACTGAGATAAGGAGGCGTTTTGTTAATTGCTAATTGGTGTAGGAGGGCCCAGCTCACTGTAGGCAGCACCATCCATAGCAGGTGGGCCTGCGTTGTAAGAGAAGTGAGCTGAATGTGAGCCTGGGAGCAAGCTGGTAAGCAGTATTCCTCCATGGTTTCTGCTTCAGTTCCTGCCTCCAGGTTCCTACCCTGACTTCCCTCAGTGATGGACTGTGATCATGATTGGAACAGGTAAGCCAAATAAGCCCTTTCCTCCTCAAGTTGCTTTGGATCCACGTTTTATCACAGCAACCAGACAAGCAAACTAGGACAGACTATCCAACAGGGAGACCGTAACTTGTGAATGTTTTATAACTTCGAAATATTAAACTCTCCCTTAGTTCTCTCCTATGGCAGAGGGCAGTAACAGAGATTTAGAAATTGAGAAATGGGGTCAAGAATTGGTGGTCAAAACCAAGGTCATTTACTCAAACATACAACATACTTGCCACTGATGTGTCCTCTGCTTTGCCCAGCTGAAACACAACCTGTGACAACACAAAACCCTGTAACTCTCAGAAATCAGATGACTCTCTTTAGCACTTAGTATTCTAGACGGAGCTGGATCCATACTGCCCATAGATAGAAAACTGCCACCAACCTGTGCACACAGCAGACTCTATTAGCTTGGAGTACCTGTACATTGTCTCCATACTTGTCTGAAAACATTAAAATTAATCGAATACTCTGCTTTAAAATGTGAACAAAACTGACAAAATAAGACGTAGGCTAACTCACAAAAGTTTGTATCTTTGAATACATTTCTTTTGAGGCACTAAAACTATCCTCCATTTCTGTTATAAAAAATATTTAATGAATTCCAACTGTCTACCAGATGTGTTCTGAGGGCTAAATATACAAGAGAAAAAATAAGACAGCATCAGGAACCAGAAGTATATTTTCCTGGAGCTACATGAATTTCAAATCCAAATGTGTAAACTAATGGACAAAGTGGATAGCTTATGAGCTTTGAAGTTGGTGATCAGTTTGGGTCATGTAAGCTTATGGAACTCTGCCAGCCTCACCTTACCTACTTTGGGGATAGTTATGGGGTCCTCACACTCAGCCAGAAGACTTTCAGTGAAAATACTATACTATGTAGGGAAATAATGGAAAAAACGAGGCTTATTTGAGAGGAAGAATTCATTAAAAAGATGTAAGTAGAGATGGAATTGGGCATGAACCACAATGCATCAGTCACTTGTGATGAATGAGAAATCTCTCCCACAAGAACACGCGCAATAAAATTCTGACTGTATGAAGCTTATAGTTAACATTAAAAGTCATGCAGGTTGTCACAATTTTATTGCCTGAATTTGTGAGAACTACCACCTGATCTAGAAAGAGAAAACACGTAGGAAATTAGCATTCAGGTGCCAAAAGGCTAGAACTCAGTCTTTTGGTGGCATTTTTTTTTTTTTATGTGTATGAATGTACTGACTGCATGTAGGTTTGTGCACCCGCATCATGCAATGCTGCGGAGGTCAAAAGAGGCTGTCGGATTCCCCTGGAACTGGAGTTAAAGATGGTTCTCAGCCTCCATGTGGGTGCTGGGGATTGAACCTGGGTCCACTGCAAGAGCAGTCGGCGCTCTTAACCGCTAGGCCATCTCTCCAGCCCCAAATAATTAAAAAAAAATTTCTTTGTTGACAGGGTCTCCCTGTAGCCCCAGCTGGCCTGGAACTCGCTCTGTAGACCAGGCTGGCCTTGAACTCACAGAGATCCAACTGCCTCCGCCTCCCAAGTGCTGGGATTAAAGGCGTGCACCACCATGCCTCGGTGGCATTCTTAACAGTGTGTGTGTGTGTGTGTGTGTGTGTGTGTGTGTGTCTCCACACATGTCATAGTGCATGTGAAGATGCAGCCAGAGCAGGCAGCTAAGTGCTCACAACTTCCAGCAATCACAGGAAGTAGAGAAAGCCAGAATGGAATGGGAAGTGGCTTTGAACTCTCAAAGCCCGCCCCCAGTGATGCGCTTCCTCCAGCATGGCCACACCTCGTAAAGGTTCCACGAGGCTTCCCAAACAGCCCCACAAACCAGGAAACAGATAGATGTCCAAATTCCTGGAGCCTGTGGAGGACATCTCATTTTAACTGCCACACCTTTTAGCACATGGGCTTCTAATTTGCCTATATGTCCTGTTTTCCATTAAGTAAGATTGCTACTGAGTTTTCAGAAGTGCTTTTAAGATAGTATAGGAGATATTTTTCTATAAAATTCACAAAAATTCAATAAAAATATACATTAAAAAGATAGTATAGTATAACTGTGTGTGGACTATAAATGTCTACTCTCACACAAATAAACTGTAGAGCTAAACAGTTCATTCTGGGAGCTCGTTTGTGAAAAAGCACGTTATGAGGTAGCTTTAAACAGAAGCAGAAGCAGCTGCAGACATTTGTGTTTACCTCAAGAGAATAAAAGCTTTCTCCTTCAATTCTCTGATGCATGTGATGTTTGAGATTCACAGAAGCAGAATCCCACACACACACACACTTGAATTAAAATACCTCCAGGCAGAAAAAAATAACTCTACTATGAGTAAGTGGCGGATCATCTATTTCATCAGCTACTTAAACATAAGATGCAGAAATCTGAGAAAAACAGTTTGCAAAAAATATCTACTTCCCTAACAGAGCTGAGAATCTCTCCTGCTCTGTCAGAAGCCCAGAATCAAGCTGTCCCTGCTCTGCCTCTCTGTCCAGTGCAGCTCACTCTTCCTCTGACCAAGACGAGTCTTGCAGCTCCCCAGGAAGCAGCATAGCCCAGGAGAGCTGCTTGTCTCACTCTCTGACTTGTTCTGTTGCCTCTCTTCCTGGGAAGCCACCACTGATCCAGGTTCAGGAACATTCTGGCAGATAGGGGAAGAATGATGTCCTTATTCCTTTCCAACCCCAAATTTCCTTCTGATTCCTCTTTAACCCCTCAGGCTGCATTCCCCACCAGGAGACGAGATCAGAGTCCTAAGGACCAGTCCAAGGCACGTTTGCCTCGCTCACAGCACGGAACTCTGAGCCCTTCCCCTGTAACTGTCACCTCTACATTACTGCCGAAGCCTAGTTCTTCTGATTCTCCTTCTCCACTGGTCTTGCCTTCTTCTCTTTTAATGTTAGCTTTCCTGTTGCCTTTTCCTACATTCCTTCATATGCTATATTCTCTCCTTAGGCTGGGTTTTCTTAGGTAGGTCATTTCCTCTCTCTGGTCCTCAGCTTACACGTAGGTGGTAGCAGAAAAAAAAAAAAAGATGGGCTGGGTAGTTTGGGGGACTTAATTCCATCTTCAAATCCTGTGATAATAAATTAGAGGGAAAGAATGACAGCGGACATAAAGATCCTGGATGAAAAAGGAGATCTCAGGAGAGCAAATCTAGGGGGGAAGCATCAGGTAAAAAAGAGGTGCCATGGCTCAGAACAAAACCTAGGGAGCATTTGATGCTCCTATGAGAAAAGAGCCCCCAAGACCCTATTGATCCCATCCTCATTTGAACCTGTTGAGATTCATTCATTCATTTATTCATTCCCTATGTGTGTGTGTCTGCATGTGTGTGTGTGTGTGTGTGTGTGTGTGTGTGTGTGTGTGTGTGTATAAATAGGAGGGGAGCACACACATGTGCTCCCAGGTTGGCATACCTGTATGTGATGGCCGGAGGGGGCTGTCGGGAGTCCTGCTCTATCGCACCCCACACACACACCTCAGTGCCTGGAGACAGGGCCTCTCCCTGAACTCAGATCTTGCATTTTCTTCAGCTAGGGTGCCTGGTCAGCATGCTCCAGGGAATTTCTCCATCTATCTCTACCCCCATCAGAGCTGGGGTTTCAGGCACACAGACCCTACCCCACTTTTAGCTGAGTGCCAAGGATGTAACGTTGGCCCTCATCCGTGTGCAGCAAGTGCTCTTGCCCATGGAGCCGCCTCCCCAGGCCCACAATGAGATTTTCTGATCAATACAGGGAAGCAGGTTATCACAAAAGGAGGCCTCAGAAGTGTCTGGATGAGCAGCTGACACGGTGGCTCCTATCCTTGGCTCAGGGAGGAGCAGGGTAGAGCCAACGCTCTGGGGCTGCTCGCTGTGGGGGTGACTTGTTCACTGCAGCTTCAGCTGTGTCTGAGACAAGTGACATGGGCCCCCTCTCCCTAATCTCACCCTGCCTCTGCTAGGATGTCCCTTTCTGACCGGGCCCCTTTAGTGCTGTGTCTGTCTTCTCTCATTACTCAACAAGTTCACTCAGGAACAACAGACATACAAAGTGCCTTCTGTCTATTGCTTTTTACCAAGCATATAAGAATTCTGTGAGGCCCAAGTTCAAACAATGTCTTTTTATTTCAGTTTCATTTTCTCATTATTTACAGCAGTGGTTCTTTTTTATTGAGGGGCTGGAGAGATGGCCTAGCGGTTAAGAGTGCCGACTGCTCTTGCAGAGGACCTGGGTTCGATCCCCAGCACCCACATGGCGGCTGAGAACCGTCTTTGACTCCAGTCCCAGGGGAATCCAATGCCCTCTTCTGACCTCCGCAGCATTGCATGACACGGGTGCACAGACCTACATGCAGACAGTACATTCATACACATAAAAAAAAAATAAAAACCTTTATTGAACTTTTGAGAATTTCATACGATGTATTTGGATCTTATTCAGACCCCTCCCTTATCTCCACCCCTTTCTATTCCCACCCAATTTCATGGCCTCTATTATTATTAATTGATACATATTAAGGATTTCATACAGGAATGTTGTATTCACATCATTTCCACCCCCAGTCTTTTTCCAGCTCCTTCCATATTCCCCTGATTTCTTGTTTTTCTTTTCTCTTCTTTGATAATGATTGTTACATATACATTTTATATATAACAATCCATAGGCCTCTGGATTCTTGCCGGACCTCGTGGAGCTCATGTGACCACTTGGGATTAAATAGCCTATCAGGGAGCTAGTCGGCTAAGGCTGAGAAACCATTACAACCAATTCAATGTGCTGCATGGGAAGTCCAGTATGTATCAGTGACCTAAACACACCCTCCCCCACACCCTCCCCTCCCTCTTCTCTGGGTTCTAAGTAAACCTGGAAAGAGACCCCTGTGACTTCCAGCTGGGCTTCTCAGTCTATGGCCACCTGGGACTGTTCCTTGTGGCCGCACTGTACCGCTGACCTGAAACACCACAAGTGCTCCTGGTTCTCATTGGACATCTCAAGGTCTAAGACTGAGTACAAGCTTTTTCGCCTTTTCTGGAGGGAAAGAGAGTTAGGGCCGTGGACATTGCCCTTCCTTAACTACTTCAGTGGGGAATCCATAGGCCTCTGGATTCTTGCCGGACCCATAGCAGTGAAAACAAAGCACAGGAAATTTCCCCATAGCCCTTCCCCACGCTGGGTTAAGTGTCAGTTATTGACTCATTCTACCACTGACTCCTCTCCTGTTGAGCCTCTGCCTGTGGTTTTCTAAGCTGACACCTCCGGCTCCTCGGGAATATTGCACACATTGGCGAAAGCAAAAGAGAAGTGAGAAAAGTGCCCGTCTTGGGAGAGCAGAGTGTAAAGAGGCCATCAGAGCTTCAGTGAGAGGCCGCGTGATGTTGCCAGACTCCTCCGCACTGCAGCGGGAGCAGAGGCTTTCCTTGCTGGCTATTTCACACCCAGCGTGCGCAGCCTCCAAGTCTTACACTTAATGCTATGTCATAGAAGTGTCATCATCAGCAGGCTCCCTCGTTGTTTTCCCACAGGGGGGTGAAGCTCCTTAGGGAAAAAAAGTTTGTATTTTTTTTTCTTTTTCTTTTTTATTATTTGTTTATTTTTAAGGGATTCTACAAGAGAATAACACAGCTGTTTTCAGATAACATTGATGTCGCTCAGTTTGCCGTACAGTTAGGTAATTGGTGCATTTTGCAAGTATCTATGTCCAAATTTTGAACAACCCAAGGTTCCCATAGTCCAGTAGGAGAAGCTTGTATGCACAGGTATGTTGATCAAATAGGAGTCCAGACTATTATTGCTGTAGTCTCATGATTCACCCCTATCTCTCCGCAGCCCTTACATTCGACCACGCCTCCTCTTCCGCAATTTGTTCCCTGGGCTTTGGGAAAGGGGCAAAAGTGTGTATTTTTATTGTCTCTACAAGGAAAGCGGGAGCTGCAGAGCTGTGCAAACCAGGAGCATCAAACACCAACAAATGGAAAAGTGCGTTGGAACAAAATATTTCCAAGTGAAATACTTGTATTTTTAAAGAAAAGCAGGAGGAAAACAGGTGTCCAAAATTTACAAGGTGGCATTTTATGGAACTCAAAAGACCAATACGCCACTTCTGAAGATTTTACCACAATGAAATAAACATCAGTAATAACCGCATTTTAATGTCATTTGGAAATTGTAGCAGCAAATTGTCACTTATTTTTGGAAGAGGGTCATAAACTGTCGCTGTTTGAGTTATTTTTCTCATAAGGTTAGTTGAAAACACTTACCTGCAAGTTAAACAGAAGGGATGCTGGGAAGAGTTCTCAGACTTGCAGGCTTGATCGTCTCCAAGAGAAAAGGACACACATCAAAGAGCTCTACAGGCCTGTAAGCAGCCTCTCTCCAACAACACACTTTGATCTAGAGCAGTTTTAAAGAGCTGTCTGCTTTTAAAGATGGCTTTCGCTTACATAAATGATTTTCCTATTGGTCTTGCTTAGCCCAAGGCCAGGGAACTAGTTTTTTTTTAATTTTATTTATTTTTTTATGTGTATGAATGTACTGTCTGCATGTAAGTTTGTGCGCCCGGGTCGTGCAATGCCGTGGAGGTCAGAAGAGGGCATCGGATTCCCCTGGAACTGGAGTTAAAGACGGTTCTCAGCCGCCATGTGGGTGCTGGGGATCGAACCCGGTTCCTCTGCAAGAGCAGTCGATGCTCTTAACTGCTAGGCCATCTCTCCAGTCCCAGGGAACTAGTTTGCAAGTGTACTCCATTATGAAGAATTCCTGCTTTGCACCAGTCCATTTGTTTGACTCATGGGACTGAGAATGTTTGAAGTAGGGTTTGCATTTAGATTTTTCCCGCTGATCCTTAGGACTTCATTACCAAAGTATTGAATCACTTGAATTAAGTCTTTAGAATAAGTTTAAATTCTTTTTTAAAATTTTTTTATTATTTATTTATTTTTTATGTGTATGAATGTACTATCTGCATGTAGGTTTTGTGCACCCATGTCATGCAATGCTGCAGAGGTCAGAAGAGGGTCTCAGATTCCCCTGGAACTGGAGTTCCCCTGGAATTGGAGTTACAGACAGTTCTCAGCCACCATGTGGGTGCTGGGAATCGAACCCAGGTCCTCAGTAAGAGCAGCCAGTGCTTTTAACCACTGAACTGTCTCTCCAACCCCTCCTTTATTTTTTAAAAATATTTTATTAATTATTTTTATTTTACATGTATGAGTGTATTGCCTGCATGTTTGTAAGTACACCCATGTTGTGAAGTGTGTACCACAGAGGGCAGAAGAGGATATCGGATTCCCTGGAACTGGAATTATGGGTGGCAGTTAGCCACCATGTGGGTGCTAGGAATCAAACCGGGATCCTCTGTAAGAGCAGCTCTTAACTGATGAGCCATCTCTCTACCCCATTAAAAAATATTTTATTACATTATTTATGTATGTATGTACATATGTATGTATGTATGTATGTGGGAGGGGTGCCATGGTGCATGTGTGTCAGAAGACAATTTATAGGAGTCTTTCTATAGCGGTTTGAATGAGAATGTCCCCCATAGGCTCCAAGTATTTGGTCATTTTTGTCCCCAGTTGGGGTTGCTGTTTTGGGGGGTCTTGGAAGGTGTGGCCATGCCGGAGGAAGCTCGTCACTGGGGTTGGGCTTTGAGAGTCCAAAAAGCCTTGTCAGTCTCCAGTCACTCTCTCTGTTCCTTTGCCCTGCTTGAAGATGTGAACCTGTGAATGGTGGCTTTCTGCTCCGGCACCTCCCGCAGCCACGCCTCCCTGCCACGATGCACTCTAATTCTCCTGGAACCATCAACACTAAGCAAATAAACTCTTCCTTTTATAAGTTTCCTTGGTCGTGGTGGTTCTATCACAGCAACAGAAAAGTGACCAATACACTCTCCTTCCACCGTGTGGTCACAGGAACTGAACTCGGGTCATCAGGCTTGGTGACAAGCACCTTTGCCAACAGAGCCATCTCACAGACTCTCTTTTCATTTTATGGGCTTATAATGTAATCTTTCTGTGCTGTAATGGAACATCAAAACCTCCACTAAACCGATTAGACCTTTTCTCTCAGCACCACGCTTCTCCCATGGTGGTAGGACTCTGAATTCAATTCTCTGAAACAATCCATCTACTTCCTCCAGTTTGGAGAGTAGAAAGTCACATCTCCTTCTTCTCCTTCACCCCAAACATGTTGGCCACATCAACACTCCTTTCCAGTCCACTAAGGGCCTGGACTTTTAGAAACAAGATCAATAAGGCCCTCTTTGTTTCTCACTTTATTCTGCCTTAACCCTGACCAAAGCACAGAAGATGGAATTGCCCCACAACCTGAACAGAGCACCGTGGCAAGTTCAGAGAGAGAGAAGCATCAAAGGAATTAAAATGAAATGTTCCCTCACCACACACACCACATCCATTGAATATTCTCCTGCCGTCAATACTTCTTTTGAATCGTTTCCTGTGGCGTGGGGAGGGGTTTATTTGACTGTTTAATTTCCTCCCTTTTTCATCTCTCTATCTCAGCCCAATGCTTGTTATGAAATAGCTGGAATCGATGGTCCTTCTTCGCCTTGGAACTCACTCACAGACACCATCACCTTCCTTTGCATCTTAAAGTGGACTCAGGGAATTTCTGCAAGCCCACAGCCTCCTGTGTGATTCCTAGCAGAGTTTTATCCCATGAAGACTACTGGGTCAAGGGTTGCCATTTTTCATCCTTCTGCACGAGTGTCCCACCTACCTACCATTCATCTTCATTTCATTGCCCAAGTCTCCCACGGCACAGGACACCCACTCGTGGTGTACAACAGCCACTGTGCTTGGGTTCAAGGTTCTTTCCCTCCTGCAGAGATTTGTCTTTGATCCTGTATTTGCTTCACAAATTGGAGAAAAAGACTCATTGTTGAGGGTTGTCAGGTTGGGGCAGTGAAACGAGAGAGAAGAAAGACATGACAGCTCTCACTGGTTCCAAGAGCATTTCATGCGAGCTGTAAAATGGCTCTGAGATCTTCTGACTGTGTGACCTTCGTCATCCTGACTTAGGCATGGGGCAGGGGATTAGAGTTTCTGGTCACCTACTAGAACACAGGAACATTGTCTGGGAAAGTGTTTCTCAGTCCTTCAGTGCGGACTCAATGAAACATGAGATCACACTCTGATCTACAGCTTCCTCTTAATTGCTCTACTAGTGTTACTTTTTTAAAAAAATATTTTATTTTATTGTTTTTATTTTCTGTGTACGAGTGTATTGCCTGCATGTATGTAAGTGCACCCATGTCATACAATGCTCAAGGAAGCCAGAAGAGGACATCGGAGCCCCTGGAACTGCAGTTACAGATGGCTGCTAGCCTCCATGTGGCTGGGAGTCAAACCTAGGTCCTCTACAAGAGCAACCAGTGCTCTTACCTGCTGGGCCATCTCTCTAGCCCCTGGTATTGTTACTTTTAGACTTTCGTATTCTTTTGGACTTTAGTGGAATTTTCAGGTATATCTATTTGGCACATCTAATTCAGCATGGTAAAA
The DNA here is from genome assembly GCA_009823505.1 of Rhizomys pruinosus. Lineage (NCBI taxonomy): Eukaryota > Metazoa > Chordata > Mammalia > Rodentia > Spalacidae > Rhizomys > Rhizomys pruinosus. The sequence goes on from VZQC01013112.1 coordinate 943,331, forward strand.
ATCCAGATGGCATACTGTTGGAATTTTCACCCATTTAATCAAACTCCCAAATCTCCCTACTTCATGCTGCCACTTAAAGCCGGAATGAAATGTAGTCTGTACAGTTCCGTGTCTTAAATTCTATTTCAAAACAAATTCAAATTCCACAGTTTAACTTTGATTTGTATTTCCTGAATACCACTAAGAGATTTAGTCATAAAAACTGGGTTTTATATATTGAGAGGCTGGTATCTCAAATAATGTGGATGGACAAACATAAGTTAGCAAAGGCATGAAAACACTGAACAAAATGACCAGGGACTCCATAATTAGATTCTATTATATAAATAGAAAAAGTCCAGGCTTTGGTGGACCAGAACAAAATACCTGCTCTGCCACTGTGAACAGCACTTCTGAGCTTTGACTTTCTTTTTTTTTTATTTTTTTTTTATTTTTTTTTATTAATTTTATTTATTTCTGTATGTGTACGAATGTATTGTCTGCATGCAAGTCTGTGCACCCGTGTCGTGCAATGCTGCGGAGGTCAGAAGTGGGCGTCGGATTCCCCTGGAGCTGGAGTTCTCCTGGAGTTGGAGTTTCAGACGGTTCTCAGCCGCCATGTGGGTGCTGGGGATCGAACCCGGGTCCTCTGCAAGAGCGGTCGGCGCTCTTAACCGCTAGGCCATCTCTCCAGCCCTTAATTTTTTTATGTGTATGAGTGTAATGTCTGCATGTAGGTTGGTGCACCCCTGTTGTGCAATGCTGCAGAGGTTAGAAGAGGGTGTCGGATTCCCTTGGAACTGGAGTTAAAGACGGTTCTTAGCCGCCATGTGGGTGCTGGGAATGAAACCTGGGTCCTAACTTAACTGCTGAGCCATCTATCTCTCCAGCCTGAGCTTTGGCTTTCTAATTTATCAAATATAAATAATAGTATGGAAATTAAATGAGTTTATGTCTAATGTCCTTTCACACCACACACGCACACAAAGTAAATGAAAATAGTAGTTGTCTTAGGTAAGATAGTATCAATTTCAAGTAACAGCATCTAATAAATTGGCTTACTTAATAATGAAGATGATTTTTCATGCTATATAGATGAAATATCCAAGATAACATGAGCTTCATCTACTTTAGAGGATGTGTGGTGCTGAGTATTGAACCAAGAACTTTGCCCATGCTGAGAACATGCCCTATCACTGAGCTACATCCCTAGTTACCAATACAACTTAACACCGCAGCTCCTAATGTTAAGAATTGATCAGTCATCTGAACCTGCCCTGCCTTTCCTCTTCTCCCTGAGTCAGCTTTGGGTTGAAGTGTTTCCCATGTTGATGACATGGGATTTTCCTCCAGATTCGCATGCAGAAGTCTAGAGATTCACTCTGACTGGTCACTTTAGAGCCAAGTAGCCAAAAGAAATACAATCACTGACTGGTTCAGCTCAAGACTCTGCCTTAGGAGAAGGATATAAGTTTACACTGAAAAAAGTACTCAATCTCCATTTTTAAAATGTTCCTTCTATGTGCACCATAACACACACACACACACACACACACACACACTGAACTTCCAAACAGGAGGAATCAAGGGATGAAAGAAAGGCTTCCCCCTCCTCAAATTCTCCAATAATGTATCTATACCTTGAATTTTCTACCAATTCTTCAAACTTGAAGTATTTGGAGGCCTAAGACAGAGAGTTCTTTATTTCTGTTTTACCCCAACCTAACACTTGTTTGCGACAATGCCCACCAGATACCTAACTTTTCTTTTCCTCAGTTAAATGAGTTAGAAAGTCTTGCAATTATTAAAACCAAACACTTGCATTTTCTAGAGGAGGCAAGCTATGCAACACAGAGGGCACTTATTACAGTAATCATCAGCATTTTCATCTTGACATGATTTTTTGTGACTGCTTTGGTATTAGCAATGAACTCAGAGGACTCTCTAGCTGATGCTTCTGAACAAATACATAGGAAGACTTCTAATCCTCAGCTGCAGATACCAGGGCTTGAGCATGCACAAGATCTTAATGTGTTCCCCAGGGAGCCCTCGCCTGCGTCTCCCTAGCTCTTCATTTGGATTCCTATTAGCCAATATGGTTCAATCTAGGAATTCTAATTTCCATCAGCTGTTTAAAGTTGGATCCAAATCTAATAATCTCTGTTTGGGATTCTCCTTCCATCCTTGCAGCTTAAAAAAAAAAAAAAAAAAGTAAAAACAAGTGGCTGAGAACAAAGAAATCTAGCTTTTACAATTCCAGGCCAGGGGGACCATAACTTCATTTCGTGTCAGGTGTTGAGACTTTGGGGCAATTGTTTGTCTGAATACAACAATTCTTCAAAAAACTAGGAGTAAGCATCTAGCATAAGTAGATGGCCAGCTTGCCTTGTTGGACTGAACACATAATGAACACATAATAACATAAATGTGCCACTTAGTGTATACTCAGTAGATAGCAACTTTTCTTAGTTATATTGTCATGTCTGTCAAGAAAGTTAAATATTCTTCCTCCATTCCTAATCTGGACCTTAGAATCTTTTTTTAATTTTTTAAAAAATTTTATTTATTTTTTATGTGTATGAGTGTACTATCTGCATGTAGGTTTGTGCACCCAGGTCGTGCAATGCCGTGGAGGTCAGAAGAGGGTGTCAGATTCCCCTGGAACTGGAGTTAAAGACGGTTCTCAGCCACCATGTGGGTGTTGGGGATCGAACCCGGGTCCTCTGCAAGAGCAGTCGGTGTTCTTAACCGCTAGGCCATCTCTCCAGCCCCAAGGACCTTCGAATCTTATTTTGTGATGCAGACCTAGTGGGTGACGAAAAGCACATGTAGGAGTCTGTAAACCAAATTTGAATTCTTGAGGCTTTTCAGCAAAGCTGGAAATACGATCTGTGTGTTCGTTAGACATTTAAAATGCTGTTCTATTGGGGCTGGAGAGATGGCCTAGTGGTTAAGAGCACAGACTGCTCTTGCAGAGGACCCGGGTTCAATCCCCAGCACCCACATGGCGGCTGAGAACCATCTGTAACTCCAATTCCAGGAGAACTCCAGTTCCAGGGGAATCCGACACCCTCTTCTGACCTCCGAGGCATTGCACGACACGGGTGCACAAACCTACATACAGACAGTACATTCATATACATACAAAAATAAAAAAAATAAAAAAATGCTGTTTTATGTTTTTGAAGTTGTATTGGGTGTACTAATGTTAGAGTTGGCTAAAATTTTAAAGCTAAACTTTGTCCAAAAGCTCTGAGTTTAAGAAATATAATCAACAGGAATTGTATGGAACTTTGACGAATGAGGGCATGATCTAGTCTGTTCTACGCTTTACATATAGCATTGATGATGTTGAAGCATACTCAGGAGAGCAGCCTGGAGTCAAAGTAGATTACTGAAAATCCCCTAGGTGTATAACACACAAAAGTTAACGATTTCTAACTTTGATCTCAAATCATCTCCAATATATGGGGCCTGTCAATCAGGTTTCTTTCACTATGTAGCTTGAATTACAATGTCCAAGCAATGGCCTTCAAGACTGAAAATATTTTCACAGATATACGAAGATTCCCAAGAACCAGTGTTAAAAAGGGCCAATCTTTCCTCCCATAACACATTAACCCCAAAGAGGGATGAGGAGAAAGACCCATTGCTAAGGCCAAGACCTACCAGTCATCGACTTCAATGAACTCATTATTAGAGTATCCAGACTATTTCCTCAGGGACAATAGGTAAACATGGAAATTATGGTGAGAAAAAAAATGCAATACACATTTCTCTCCAAACAGTCTTATTACCTTTTTCTTCCCAGGAATGTTTAACTTCAATGGTAAGAAGGAAGCAGCAGGCCCTCCCAAGCAGAATAAACAGACATGTTCTCTGTCATCCAGTCACTCCAAATTCATCCATCCATCAGCTATTGCTCTAAGGCCCCACACAGATAGGCAAGCCCAGTCCCTTTCCGTGCTTCAGGCTTCATCAGACTGCCACGCAGAAGGCCTGCTTTCTCTGTCCTTTCCCTGGAGACCTAACTCCATCCCTAGAGCCACCAAGAGCATGAGGAAGATGTAGACCAATAATTCAGTTAATAAAAGAATGTTGCCTGGTGTGGTGGCGCACGCCTTTAATTCTAGCACTCAGGAAGCAGAGGCAGGTGGGTCTTTGTGACTTCAAGGCCATCTGTTCTACAGAGCTAGTTCCAGGACAACAGCAGGGGTTACAGGGAGACCCTGTCTCAAAAAGACCAAAAAAAAAAAAAAAAAAAAAAAAAAAAAAGCTAAGCCAGACCCCAAATGAATCACCTTCTCAAGAAGTTTTAAACCATCTGATCGCTGTTGTCTCATCTTCTTAGTTATCTACCCTAGGATACGAAACCTTATCTAATAAATACATCTCAAAAGGAAAATGATTCAGAAAATTTCGCCAAGTCAAGTGCGAATTAATTTTTTCGCGCCAGCTCGGTGGCGAGCATGTGGTCGTTACATCAGTAGAGGAGAGACCTGTTCATGATCCAGGGCCGAGCTTAAGCTACAGGGAGACCCTGTCTCAAAAAGACCAATAAAACAAAATAAAAACATGTACTCAGAAATTTATAAGTATATGGATAAGGTGATCCTGATTGTCTTCCTGAGTAGACCAGCTCTCATAATACCATAGAAATGGAAGCAGGCTTTATAGAAGAGAATTTTACAGCAAAAAATGCCAATCTCAGAAAAGAAAACAATGGCTCGAGACCATGTGGTAATTACTGCACTAATACCAAACTTTGTGGTAATGCAGGAGCAGGCAGATCTCTGTGAGTTTTGACAAGGCCAGGCTGGTGTGACGTCACATAGCACACGTTCCAGGACAGCTGGGACTATAGAGAGACCCCTTTCTCCAAAAGACAAACAAAAAAAATAAAAAAAAAAAAAAGAGAGAAATAAAAAAAACAAAGGGATTGGGTGGTCTCTGTGGTAGACCTTGCTTCACGGGTTATCGCTACAACCCCATGGACTTCTATATAACTTTAAGTTACCAAGGATATTCAAGGTTAAATGAAAGAAGAAACGAAGACCCCAATTTAAAAATCAGGGACAATTCACAAATAAAATCACAAATAAATTATAGACTAGAAAAAGTGGTGGAAAAACATCAATGATACTGAGCTGGCAATCTGAAAACAAAATTATAAAATCTTAGTAGGGGTAGAATCTTCCCAAGACCACCTGAAGGCACAGGTAGGTAGGATCTGGGTGCTTCAGCAAGGCAGATTGTTGTTTGATTTAATCTAGTTAATCTAGTTGTATCTTTGGCTCGATTTGGCTTTTGGTGGGCTGTTGGAGAACGTGGAGTTAGTCCTCTCATAGCTGGTATATGAAAGTGGGTTTGTGTGTGAGTCTTTTGAGATTGGAGATCTCCCAAACCCCTGAAGCACAGGTACACCCCCCTGCTGCCAACTGGGATTACGAGGCAACTGAAGGAGGCAGCAAAGCAATCCTTAACACAGTGAAGAGGCATTTGGGACTCACATTGGATTATACAGGCAAGGAGAAGCCCCATATGCCAGGAACATGAAGAAGTTATGACACACTATGGGAAGGTGCAGGATATTACCATACCAAGCTCTAACCACCCTGTGGGAGATTCCTACAGGTGGGATCCCTAGTGGGGATGTGCGAGTGCATGATATCAGAGGCACAATTGGTGAACATACTTAAAGAGTACAAGATTATAAAGAGCAATCAAAGATTTTAAGAAAGAGAGAGAAGAACTCAAGAGGACACTAAGAGAGAAAGAATGACAAACAACTGGAAAGGAAGTGGAAACACTGAAGAATCCCATCATGAAAAAAAGATAAGGAAACCAATCAGTGAATCGAAAGAGCTACAGGAAGAGATTGAGAAAGCTCCAAAAGGAAGTAGAAATACTAAAGAATTCAGAAGGGGAAATTAAAAAGGAAATCAAACTCTCATCCAATCAAAGGAAAGGAATGGAAAAAAGCCTCAGACCAGAATGGAGGAGAAGAACAAAGAATATCAGACCTGGAAGATAAACACAGAGCAACTAAAACCTCAAGGAAAGATTATGAAAAATTTTAAAATACACAAAAGTGGAACACCAGAACTGTGGGACACTAATGAAAAGATCAAACCTCCACAATCATAGGAATAGAGGAAGGAGAAGAATCCCAAGAGAATGGTATTGTCAGATCTTCAAACAGAATAATAGATGAACTTCCCCAAACTAAAAAAAAGACAAACCAATATAAATACAAGAAGCACATAGAACTCCAAACAGACAAGATCAGAAAAAGAAACTCTCCATGCAACATCATAGTTAAAATGCTAAAACCAGCTCAAACAAAGGATGAAATCTTAAAGCTACAAGAGAAAAACAACAAAGTGACCTATAAGGGGAACCTATCAGATAGAAACTGACTTCTAATGCAAAATATGAAAGCAAAAAAAACCTTCGGGACAAGCATTCAGTGTTAAGGACAGTAAGATGCCAACCTCGTTATTCGCAGGTTACTATACACACAAATAATGTCGATATAGTTGAAAGTAGAAGAAAACCTTCCATGAACATTACAACAGAGGAAAGAATACCTGTCCGGAAAACCAACCCCTTCAGAGGATAACTTAGAGCATCAAAAGGACAGAAGAAAGAGCAACCATCTCCCGAGCAACTAGAAAAGTAATATCAATAAAAGCAAAACTTCAGAAGAAAGAAAAACTAAACCAAAACCCCTCAAATGGATAGGATAATAAGGCAAAAAAGAAGCAACACATAACCTATCAGGCATAACCTTAAATATTAATATACTAAATTCCCCAATCAAAAGATATGGACTGGGAATTGGATTAGAAAAAAGAACCCATTGATATGCTGTCTACAGAAACATATCTTACCTTCAAGGACAGACACACTTAAAAGTGGAAGGATGGAAAAAATATTCCAAGCAATGGTACCAAAAAGAACAAGCAGTGTTGCTCTTTTAATATCAGACAAAATAGACTCAAGTAAAAAGAAATCAGAAGAGAACAAAGAAGGCCATTCATTTTTATCAAAGGAACGACTTCACCAAGAAGATTTCCACATTAATGAATATAATATGCACCAAACTCTGGTGCACCAAACTTTATAAGCAATTCTCCAGGACCAAAATCCACACATAACCCAAGTACACTCATAGTAGGGGACTTCAATACCCCACTGAGTCCTTTTGGACAGGTCAACCCACGGAACAAAGAAAAACAGAGGAACCATCTGAACTGAATGATATGATACACCAAATGGACCTCATAGACCTCTACCAAATATTGCCACCCTAAATACCAGAGTAATATCAGCTTTCTACTCAGCACCCCCACGGAACATTCTCCCAATCGACCACGTATAACTGGACATCGAAGAACCCTCCCACAATACAAAAAGATTGAAAATAATTATGCATCTTCTATGCAGACATGGCATTATTTAAAGCTCAACATCAACACCATGGGATAAGCCCTATGCCTACAAGAGACACATGGAGACTAACAACCACTCTGAATAAATGAATGGGTAAGGAACGAGATAAAAGGAAATGAAAGGCATTCCCTGTAAGAAGAATGACAACTGTTATCGAATTCAACATCACAACAAAAACTTCTATGCGGATTAACTTAAAAGCAATAATAAGAGTAGAAGTTTATAGTCCCTGTTCAATTGCGTTCTGAGCTTGAGGGCCGGATCTTACGGGGACTTGGTCTGCCTAATTAGAAAACCGAAAGAGCCAAGGTGAATGAAGATGCGTAACACTGCAGCTAAAAAGTCACTTTCGAAGAGGGCAGAAAACAAATGACCCTAAATGCAGCAGACAGGAAGTAAAAAAAGTCGAGCAAGAAAATCAATGAAAATAAAACAAAAAATTGTCAATAACATTATAAAAAGTCATATGAATCCAAAAATGTTGGTTCTTTGGAAAGAATAAACAGATAAGACCTCTTAGTCACGTAACTAAAAGAAAGAACGACAAACTAACTCCAAATCAATTACAAGCTGATGTAATGAAAGGGAAAATATCACAACATACAATGAAAGATCCAGAAAGATCATACAAACACGCGAATTACCTCAAAACCTAAATACTCCTACCAGTTTGAAATTCCTAGAAGGACCAACTAGTGTTAATAATCCTGAATTTAATCCTGGGAAATCCACCAAAAGCTCAACCCAATAGAAAGAGATCAACAAGCTTAAAGGGGACCCATAATTTCATGAGAAAATTGATAGATGTAATAAGCAAACCTCCCCAAACTAACAAATTTTAAGACAGGCCCAAACGGTTTCCAAAGGCAGCAGAATTATTAATAAAAAAAAAACGTGGATTCATGGAGAAAGCCTTACATTATTATCTGAAATTGTTTAGAAGGATATTAAACATAGGGAATTCTCCCAAATTCTTTCTAGGAAGCCAGCGGATATCACACTTCTATTACACAAGACCGAAGGGCCGAGGAAAAGGAGAGCTATAGACCATCTCCCTAATGAACACAGATTGCAAAAATTGTAAACCCAGGAATAAACTGGCAAATCACAATACAGCGTCAACATCAAAGATCATTCACAACGACCAAAGTATGAGATTCATACCAGAGATGCAGGGCACTGGAGTTCAACGATCTTACAAAAAACAATAAAGACATGGGTCATTCTTTCGCCTATAAATGGACTTGGAAAGAGTAAAAAACCACACTCCATCATTTCAATTGATGCTTGGCTACAAAGGAAAAAAGCCCCCCTTTTTTGACAAATCCAGCATCCCTTCATGCTTAAGTCTGGAGGGAAGTCTAGGCAATTGGTATGAGGGATCATCTCAATGACATCAAAGCCATATACAGGAAAACGCCACAGCCTATCGATCTAAATGGGGAAAATGACAGAAACAATCCCTTTTAAGGTAGAGAACTGGTCAGCAGAGCGCCCCCTGTCCCGGCACCCTACTTCAATATAGTGGCTATGTAGACAACACCTTGCTAGAGCAATAAGCGAACCAGAAAGGAAACTCAGGAGTCTGAATTGGAACATAGAGGGAAGTGGCAAGCTACCCTAGTTTGCTGTTGATATGAAGTCTGTTAACTTAAGGGATTGCTAAAAACTCCGCCCGAAAACTCCTAGGAACGATTAACAGCTTCAGCAAAGTAAGGCAGGATTATCAAAACATTAACGCTAAAAATACTCCAGTGGCTTTCTTAACAAAAGCGGCCAAACAACAACAATGAGAAGGAATTCAAGGAGACCTTCCCACTCACAATAGCCTCAAAAACAATAAAATACCTAGGAACAAACATAACCAAAGACACCAAAGATCTCTACAACAAAAATTTTAAACCTTTAAAGAAAGAAATTGAAGAAGAAATCAGAAGATGGAAAAACCTCCCATGCTCATGGATTGGGAAAATTAACACTGTAAAAATGTCCATTCTACCCAAACTCTTGTATAGATTTAATGCAATTTCAATTAAAATCCCCAAGAGTTTCTTCACAGGCTTGGAAAAAAGTCCTTATTTTCATTTGGAAAAACAAAAGAACCTGAGAGGTTGTGGGGAAAGGGGAACACTCACCCACTGCTGGTGGGAATGTAAACTTGTACAGCCACTATGGAAAGCAGTGTGGAGAACCCTTGGAAGACTCGGAATGAACTTGCCATCTGACCCAGCCATACCACTCCTAGACATGTACCCTCAAGACTCACCCCACTGTAGAGATGCATGCATGGCCATGTTTATTTCAGCTCTTTTCACAATAGCAAGGAGCTGGAACCACCCCAAATGCATCTCAACTGACAAGCGGATAGAGAAAATGTGGTACATCTACACAATAGAGTTCTATGCAGCAGTAAAGAAAGATGACATCATGAGCTTTGCAGGACAATGGGTGGAGCTAGAAGACATCATGCTGAGTGAAGTAACACAGTCCCAGAAAAACAAAGGACGAATGGTATCCCTTATCTGTGGATGCTAGTGCCAATTACCTAGTTGTAAGTATTTCTTGTGCACGGCCCTTTGAGCTTTTGTCCAAGCAGTTGGGAGTGATGCATATTGGAAACAGCAACAACAACAACCAAAAGGACTGCATCAAAGAACTGACTGAAAGAGTGAACTTTTGCTCAAAACAGTCAACTTCCACATGGAGAATTTTGAGAAAGACTGAGAAAGAGATGAAAAGCATGTTTGGCAGAATGCATGAGCTCTGGTGGGGTGGGGGGGGTAGGGTGGGGAACACGGGTCTAGATTTGATAATCTTGGACAAAATATATATAAAACAATAAAAAATAAAAAGCAAAGAAAAAAAATCTTAGCTAGACTAAGAAGTGAGAAACAGTGCTCAAATGAAAGCAGAATGGGAAAGAGAGACACGAAGGATCCCAGAAGGCTATTATGAGTGATTATATGTCAACAAACTGGATAATCTCAAAAAATTTACAAATTCTCTTTTCCCCCACCAGAAATACTAATCCCCAAGCGCAACAGAGCACAGGTCCTTCTAGAGCAGTCTAATTCTGTGTTACTCAAGGGAGCTGTCCCCAGACAAGTCATCTTAAAGCAGGGGTAGCAGAAAGAGGAGGAAGGAGAAAGGCAGCAGGTGGAACGGCAGTTTGATGAGCTAGTAAGAGAGGCTCTGAGGTGGGAGTGTACAAGTGTTCTAGCACAGCACAGGGGCACACTTCCATGCTATACACTCTGGCATATGTCATTTCAAAACTCAAATATCTTCTTGAGTTTTTTTTTTTTTAATTTTACATATGGTTTGGGATTTCATGTCCTATTTAATTTTTCAAAACTTTACCATCTCCTACCATAAGAAGTTAATGAGGGGCTGGAGAGATGGCCTAGCGGTTAAGAGCGCCGACCGCTCTTGCAGGGGACCCGGGTTCGATCCCCGGCACCCACATGGTGGCCGAGAACCGTCTGAAACTCCAATTCCAGGAGAACTCCAGTTCCAGGGGAATCCGACACCCTCTTCTGACCTCCGCGGTGTTGCACGTCACGGGTGCACAGACTTGCATGCAGACAGTACGTTCACACACATCCGGAAATAAATAAATAAATAAATAAATAAATAAATAAATAAATAAATAAATAAAAGAAGTTAATGAGGGGAAAACCGGGCATCCCAGCAAGTACCAGGCATATTAGCAAGAAGCAGGCATGGGTTTGCAACCCAATGTTTAGGCATTACCTCTTTTATCATATAGCAAATTTGACAGGTCTCATGTAACCCGGGTTGGCCTCGAATTTGCTGTGTAGCTGATAATGACCTCGGACCTCTCTTGCCTTACCTTCCAAGTACTAGGATGACGAGGAATAGGCCATGATGGGGTTGGGGATCACCTCACCCAAGTCTTGGCCTTCTTCTATAATCTGTTCATGTTCTCTAAAGGATGAGCCCACTGACCTGGGCGGTAAGTGAGGCTAAGGGAAAATAAGCCCCAAAGGTCTATATAGAAAGAAATGGCACCCAGCTAAGTCAAATATCAGTGTTCATGTAATCTAAACGCCAGGGGATGTTAGGCTGTATCTTCATTGCTGGTTCAGTCTCATCATGTCACAGAATCTATAGAATTCAAGAGCTGGAAACAATTTTTCAGTCATTTGTTCTGATGCCCTCATAGTGTTGAGAAATCGACATGTATGGATTCCATACCATATTGTCCAAACCACGTATCAAGCTATCTACAGACAACTCCAGTGTCCTAATCTGTTATTTATAGGGTTCTTAAATTTTCCTTGTGTTATGTCCTTACTACTCTTTGAGCAGTCTGTAAGGTCAAACTTGTGGGCTAAATTTCAGCTTTGCTATTTGTAATAGTCAGTCTTCACTGGCCAACTTGACTGGACCTAGAATTACCACTGAAAGACACTTGCGGGTGCTTCTATGAGGTGTTTCCAGAAAGGAAAGGGGAAGACCAGCCAGAATATGAGCAGAACTAGCCCACGGGTTGAGGTCCTGGGTTAAATAAAAAGGAGACAGAAAAAAAAGGGTGACAGCAAACAGGACACCAAGATAAGACTCCTTTCTGCTTTCTGACTGAAGACGCAATGTGACCAGCCCTCACACTCCGGCCGCCATGCCTCTCCCGCCATGGTGAGCTCAACCCTCCAACTAGAAAAAAAGCTCCTCCTTAGCAGCTTTTATTAATACAACATTTTAAATTCTGGGACCTTAAGTGAGTATTGAGCTGACCCAAGTCTCAGTCTCCCCCCCCCTTGTAGAATAAGGATCTTGAAAGTTTGTTGTGTGGGGCTGAAAATGTATCTTAGTTGGTTGAGTGTTTGCCTAGCATTTATGAAGCCCTGGGTTCAATCTTCCCAAATCAGCAAGTTCTTGAACACATAAAACTGCTAACATCATAAAGAAACATAGAGGATCACCACTTGTAGAAGAATGAAATTAAACCCCTACCTCTTGCCCTGTACAAAACTGAACTCCAGATGGATCAAAGACCTCAACGTGAAACCCCAAACTCTGGAGGTGATAGAAGAAAAAGTTGGCAGCAGACTACAAGACATAGGCGTAGGAAAAGACTTCCTAAATCAGACAGCAGCTGCACAAGAATTAAGGTCAACAATTGACAAATGGGACCTCATTAAACTCAAAAGCTTCTTTCTGTACATCAAAAGAAACAATCAAGGAAGTGAAGAGAAATCCCACAGAGTGGGAGGAAATCGTCACTGCAGATACATCTGACAAAGCATTGATTTCCAGAATATATAAACTACTCAAAAAACAAAGAAGAAAGAAAACAAATGACCCACTCAATGGATGGAGCAAAGAGCTGAACACAAGTGAGGAATTAGAGATGTCTGAGAAACACTTTAAGAAGTGTTCAACATCACTAATCATTAAGGAAGTGCAAATCAAAACCACTTTAAGATATCATCTTACTCCAATAAGACTGGCTAGGATCAAGAAAACAAATGATACCAAGTGCTGGAGAGGTTGTGGGGAAAGGGGAACACTCATCCACTGCTGGTGGGAATGTAAACTCGTACAGCCACTATGGAAAGCAGTGTGGAGAACCCTTGGAAGACTTGGAATGAACTTGCCACCCGACCCAGCCATACCACTCCTGGGCATGTACCCTCAAGACTTACGCCACCACAGAGATACATGCACGGCCATGTTTATTGCAGCTCTCTTCACAATAGCAAGGAGCTGGAACCAACCTAAATGCCCCTCAACTGACGAGTGGATAGAGAAAATGTGGTACATCTACACAATGGAGTTCTATGCAGCAGTAAAGAAACACGACATCACGAGCTTTGCAGGAAAATGGCTGGAGCTAGAGGACATCATGCTGAGTGAAGTAACACAGTCCCAGAAAAATAAACGACGAATGGTATCCCTCTATGCTAGTGCCAATTACCTAGTTGTAAGTATTTCTTGTGTAGGGTCCCCTGAGCTTTTGTCCAAAGCAATTGGGCCTAATGCATATTGGAAACAACAACAACAACAGCAGAAAGGACTGCATCAAAGAACTGACTGAAGCAGTGAACTTCTGCTCAAAAACAGTCAACTTCCTCATGGAGAATATTGAGAAAGACTGAGAAAGAGATGAAAAGCATGTTTGGCAGAATGCATGAGCTCTGGCAGGGTGGGGGAATGGGTGGGAACACGAGTCTAGATTTGTTAAAAAAAATACAAATAAATTTATGTGCAAAAAAAAGAAACATAGAATCTAAACTGGCAGGATGGTTCAGTGGGTACAACTGCTTGCTATCCAAGTCTAACAATCTGAGTTCGATCCTTGAAGTCTATTGTGGAAGGAGAGAACTGATTTCTGAAAGCTGTCTTCTGATTTTCACACATGTGGGGTGTATGTGCATGTGCTTATCTGCGTATGCCTCTCACACACAGACACATACGGAGGCACATACATTATAAATGTGCACATCATACACACAATAATAATGAATAAAATAAAATTTTAAGCCAGGTGTGGTGGCACATGCCCTTGATACCAGCACTTGGGAGGCAGAGGCAGGTGGATCTCTGTGAGTTCAAGGTCAGCCTGGTCTACAGAGCAAGTTCCAGGCCAGCTGAGACTAAAGAGAGACCTGTCTCAAAAAAGACCAAATAAATAAATAAATAAATATTAAAATGAAATACAGAACATGACCAGATTAATGAGTAAAGAGATCAAATCAATAATAAAAAAGGCTCTTATCAAAGAAAAATTATAGGACCTGATTACTTCACAGTCAAATTCTACCAAACATTTAAAGAATACCTAATACCTCTCCTCAAACTACTCAAAAAATTAAAGAGGAAGAAGTATTTCTAATCTTATTTTAAGCTTTGATTCCAAAGCCAAAAATCAAATGCAAGATAAGAAAGAAAAGAAGGGAGGGAGGGAGGGAGGGAGGGAGGGAGGGAGGGAGGGAGGGAAGGAGAGAGGGAGGGAGGGAGAATGGAAACCAACCTTACAGGGCCAGTATCGCTGATGAACATAGAGTCAAAAATTCTCAGCGAAATATTAGCAGACTAAACTCAGGAGCACATTAAAAGACTCATTTACTATGATCAAGTGGAATTTGTCTCATGGATGTAATAGCATTTCCACATGCATAGGATTGTAAGCACAACAGGTCACATTAACAAAATGAATGACAGAAACCATATTGTCATTTCAACAAATGCAGAAAAAATATTTGACAAAATTCAACAACCTCATGATAAAATTTTCAACAAATTCAGTATGAAAAAAATGTACTTCAACACAATAAAGGTCATATGTTAAACCCATATCTGATACTATATTTAACAGGGAAAAGTTGAAACTTTCTCTAAGACCCAGAACAAGACAAGAATGCTCACCCTTATCATCAACACATATATCAGAAATATTATCCAAAACAATTAGAAAACTGAGATATATATATATATATATATATATCTGAGTGGGCCCTGTTTGATTACACAACTGTATGTAGAAAATACTAAAATCATATGCACAAACATATATACTAATACACTCACAAAAACTTTATATTACTAAATTGAGTGAAGTTGAATGATACAACGATCAATGTATAAAAAGCAGTAGTGTTTGTATTCACTAAAAGCAAACTATCTAAAAATTAAATTAAAAAGCACTCCATTTGCAACAGCATAAAAATTCTCAGAAATAAATTTAACTAAAAGAGTGAAGTATCTCTACAATTAATTTGATGAAGGGTACAAATAAATGGAAATAGACCTTGTGTTTGTGAACTGGAAGAATTAATAATGATAGAATACCCATGTGCGTTACCCAAAGTGGTCTACAGATTCAATGTAAGCCCATCAAAATAGCAGTGATATCCTTCACGAAAAAGCAATCCATGGGGTGGACTCTAGCTTACTGGAAAAGCACTTGTCTATTATACACAAGGCTAGGCCAGTGCTGAGAGAGAGAGAGAGAGAGAGAGAGAGAGAGAGAGAGAGAGATGAAGGAAGGAGGGAATGAAAGGGAAAAAAGAAAGTAAAGAAGTATGGAGGGAGGAAGAAAGAAAAACCACAAAAGATCTTCAAGGAGTCAATGTAACCAAGCAAAAATAACAAAGCAGGAGGCATCTCAGGATATGATTTGAAAAGCTACTAAGAAGCAACAGTACTCAGAGGAGCACAGTACTGGCATAAGGGCAGACACACAGTCACCCAAGAAATAAGCCCCAACATTTACAGTCAACAGATCTTTGACACGTTATCAGCAACACACAGTGGAGTTGATTGATTGGATCTCTATGTGCAGGAGAATGAGGTTAGATCCTCATCTCACACTGTATACAAACATCTATTGAGGATGTAATAAAGACTTCAACACAAAATTATTAGAATAAAACATAAGGGGAGAACCCTAAGACATTATTCGGAGTAGATTTCTTGATATAGTTACCAAAATATAGACAACTGACAAAAATTAAACAAATAGGTTTATGTCAAGTAAAAATCTTTTGCACATCAAAAGAAATAACTTGGTAAACCCAACCTATATAGATTTGTAGACTATTTTTTATAAACAATAACCTGGTAAGGGTTTAATATCTAAAAATTATAAGGAACTCAACTCAACAGCAAGAATTTTTTATAGCCCAACCAATTAAAAAGTGGGCAAAGAAACCGAATATATATTTATCAAAGAAGATGTTCAAATTGCCATTATGTATGTGAAAAAATGCTCAACACCATGGCAATGAGGGAGATGCATATTAAACCACAATGAAACACACAATATCCCTAGCACCTTAAGAATGGCTCTTCTGGTGAAGAAGAGCTGGTGAGACTGTAGAGAAAAACTAACTCTCAGAAGCTGTAGGTGGGACAGGTCATTAGTATGGCCATTATGAAAACAGTATGAAGGTTCCTCAGAGATTAAAACTATATCTATACTATGACCCAGCAATCCCACTATGGGTGTATATTCAAAGAGAAAATAACCAGTAAGAGCTATTTACTCTCCTGTGTTTACTGTAGCATTGTTTATGGTGGCCAAGATACAGAATCAATATAAGTATTCATCAACAGATGAATGGATGGAGAAAAGGTGGTATGGACACTGTAGAAACTATCCAACCACTTAAAAAGTAAACATTGCAATCTATGACCACATATTCTTGCTCATGTGGAAGATAAAAGCTGATCCTACAAAGGTAGAGAACAAAGCAGTGCTTTTCATGGTCTAGGGAAATGAGACCTGGTAGTGTATTGATCAGGCTCTGTAAAGGTTTTAACTAATCAGATTAGAGGAATATGTTCAAGAGATCTGTTATATAGCAGGGTTACTATAATTAATAACAATGTATTTCTGAAAAATACCAAGTGGGTAGATTCTAAAAGTTCCCCTTGCAAAATGATAACTTTGTGAGATAATGAGTATGCTAATTATCTCTGTAACTATTTGGCAATGTATAGATGACTCTGTATTTCAAGATATCATGTTGCATGTGATAATTATGATTTTATCAATCAGTTGAAAAAATTAACAGAAACCTAAAAAAATAACTTCACAAAAAAAGAATAAAGAAAGAAAAGAAGGGTAGAGGTAAGGAGGGAAGGAAGGATTCTATTTTTATTTTCCTTTCCATAGTGAAACAACGTGGATGATATTATTCATCACTTTATAAAAAGCTGAGTAAGCCAGGCATGGTGGCACATGCCTTTAATCCTAGCACTCGGGAGGCAGAGGCAGACAGATCTTTGTGAGTTCAAGGCCAGCCTGGTCTACAGAGTGAGCTCCAGGACAGCTGGGGCTACAGGGAGACCCTGTCTTGAAAAGACCAAAAAATAAAAAATAAAAAGCTGAGTAATATACCAAGTCCTTGATTTCTGCAGCTATAATTTAGAAATGAAGAAACCTTCGTTGTTTATTTTTAAAGCTAAGTAAATAGACTTCTCAAAGTAAATAAAATTAATTCAGTGAGCTGGAGTGTTTACAGAAATCAAACAGAGAGAGAGAGAGAGAGAGAGAGAGAGAGAGAGAGAGAGAGAGAGAGAGAGAAAATGTGTGTGTGTGTGTGTGTGTGTGTGTGTAGTGGAATTTTATCTTTCAACTTCCGGACATCCCCACAGCCCCTCTGTCTTAGTTATCATCATTACCCAGACCACTGAAGCCTTGGGAAAACACCATCAGCCAGTTTAATTGCTGGGGGAAAATCCAGGACAAGCCTGCTTTAAGAGGTGTCAAGAGAGTAGGTGGATGCATTCACAAGGTCTTTCCCATTTCCTTGCATGGCAGTAGGGGGCGCAGAATAAATGTACTTATGATGTAAAAGAAAAATAAACATGCTTCAGTTTTTCTTTGTTTACCCAATTTTGATGGAATTTAACAGCCTTCACTTGAGAAATAATAGGCTTCCTGGATTTAAGGCAAGATTGGTTGTGAAGTTTTTAATTGCCCTGTGAAAGCAAAAAGATAGTTGACTCAAGTTTGAGTGGACAAAGAGGAGCTGACTTTATTCTTAATTGTAGTTGTTTTGTTCAAATCTGTAGTCCCTGCTTAATGAACAATTGTTCAATCCTGGTTCAACAGATTCTTTTTTCCCTATAAAACACACAACTTTCCTATACTGTCCAGGAACTATATTCACTAAATGGAGGAATCAACATGACAACTTAGTGTTCCCAGAAGTTGTGAGGGCCTTCCCTAGATTTCTACGTGCTGCATCCACAGAAAGTGCTCCTTCCAAACACAAATCACAATGCACACCCATACTTAGGCTCTCGCCTATGTAAATTATTTATTTAAATATTTCTATTGTTTATTTTTGTTCTACGTTTCTTCAGATTCTACAATTTTTTATTTATTTTTATTTTATGTGTATGAGTACTTTGCTTGTATGTATGCGAGTGTGTGCTGTGTACATGCAATGCCCTTGGCGGCCAGAAGTGGGACTCAGGTCGCTGGAACTGGAGTTACAGGTGGTTGTTAGCTGTCATGTGGATGCTGGGAACCAAACTCAGATCCTCTGCAAGAGTAGCCAGTGCTCTAATGCTCTGAGCCACCTCTCCAGCCTCTAGCTTCCTCAGCTTGTTAATAAACATACACCCTCAACAAGTATAACCTGTAAGAAAATGCTCATGTTTCTTACAGCCTAAAAGATGCATTAAAGACTCTGAAAGTATGAATCCCAGTAGTCTCTTTTGGAGTAATTTGTGTTTGAGGTTGAAATGGGATATTACACATCTTTATCTGATTTCCTCTCTTTGAGGGACACAAGTGGGTGTGACCACTAGAGTTAGTGCTACTGTAAAGACAGAGTGATATGTGCCCATTGGGACGCTTCTCTTAGGCTGCCATTTGTCTTTTGTAGTCTCCTAATCACAGGTATCCACAGTGGTCTTGTGGAAATGTTCCTATGTCTCTCTTGCCCTTGCTCTCAGGTCAAGTCACCCCACACATAACTGTTACAATTATGTTTCTTCCTTGCAATCCTAAGCACTGACCAGAATTTAGTTCTAGCTTAAAATTTAGGTTGATGGTGACTGGAGAGATGGCTCAGCGGTTAAGAGCACCGAATGCTCTTGCAGAGGACCCAGGTTTGGTTCCCAGCACCCACATGGCGGCTAAGAACTGTCTTTAACTCCAATTCCAGGGGAATCTGACACCCTCTTCTGACCTCCACAGCATTGCACAACATGGGTGCACCAACCTACATGCAGACAGTATATTCATACACATAAAAAATAATAAATTAAAAAAATACCAACCCCCCCCCAAATTTAGGTTAATGAAAAGCTCCCAAGCCTCCACTGTTATGTCTTAAGCTGATGTAGGCATCCCAGCTATGTAGAAGAAATTGCTATTATATTCGTGCTTAGAGTTGCCACATCTTCCGTGTTCCCTGAAGATTTTCCTCATTATAAAATCATTTTTTCAAATTCTTTGTTCCCATGTACATTGCTGGATAGATTGTTCTGATGCAGCAGCAGAACCAACCAGAAGGATCAGCTGCTTCAGTGTCTCTACCGAAAGCTGATACAGAACCTCTGTGGGATCTTTGTTTCCAATTTATGCTTATGGAATTTTATGAAAACTAAACCTCCATGTTTTATAGTAGCAGTACTGGCACGGCATACACTAACAACAATTAATGCAGTATTAATTGTTGTATTTATTTATGTTTTTAATTACTACTTTTATTACTCTCAAATGATGCTTCCTGAACTTAATGATTCTGCTCTTGAGAGAGTAATCTTTAGTTGTTTGTGACTAACCCCAGATATCAGGAGGGATAAGCAATTGAAATCAAATGTCGATCCCGAAGGCAAACTCACAATTGTGCACTTCTTAAATCATTCTAAAAAAATGAAAATAAGTGACAAGTATTTATCATAGGGCAGACTGGAAATTCCAAGTGTGATATCAAAAAGATAAGGATTCCTCCAGTTGCTACCCTGGTATCTGTCAATCAAGATAAGTAGTCTCTAGAAGCTCAGCAGATGCTTGCCCAGGCTAGAGTAATCATGTAAAACCACAGAAAAATGAATGCCCTGTGAGTGTTTGTGTATACAGAGAGCATAGAAAATTGGAAGTTGAAGTGGCAGCCTACTGGGAAAGAAAGCAAAGCAGGCCCCTGTTGCAGTTAAGAATGTAAAGGACCCTACTGCCTGGGCACTGCTCCACCCTGTGGGTTCAGAGCTTCGTGATCAATCACTGTGCCTGTTTCCTCGTGTGTAAAATGAGAATGAAGTAACAGTAATATATACTATATAAACTTGTGGAACTTCAAATATATAAATATATATATGTATATATATATATATATATATATTAATGACTATAGCTTACGCTTAGTACCTTAGAGCATCTAGATACAGTATATCTGGGACATATTACATATAAGCCATGGCTTTTATTTCATATTTTCATGTTTATCTGAGAAGGTCAATCTGTTCTTAGAAGCTGGTCAGTGTATATCAAACCACCACCTATTTTTTCCTTAGTCAGGGAAGATATCTTATTCTGTAGATATTTCAAAGGTAAGTAGTCATAAGAAAATTTCTTAAAGTAACTATGTATTTTGTTTAGTTAAATCTGGAAGTTTAATAAATAAAATATAGCCAATAACCACAGCAAAAGAACAAATTAGTTTAATAATTTCCAGTTGAATGCTTGTTCTTTGTCTACTTCTGTGCTAAAGGGTTACAGAAGAAGAAAATAGCATCATTCCTATTTTAAAGAATTTCCCAGTGTTTTGGAAGGAATGGTCTTTTCTAAGCATACACAGTAACTGTAAGAAGTAAATTAGTGCTATGGATATTTAGAAAGGAAGGAGTTTTGGAGCTGGAGAGATAGCCTAGCGGTTAAGAACGCCGACTGCTCTTGCAGAGGACACGGGTTCAATCCCCAGCACCCACATGACAGCTGAGAACCATCTTTAACTCCAGTTCCAGGGGAATCTGACACCCTCTTCTGACCTCCATGGCATTGCATGACACAGGTGCACAGACCTGCATGCAGACAGTACATTCATACACATAAAAAAATTAATTAAAAATTTTAAGATAAAAGAAAGGAAGGAGTTTAGAGCTGGGTGAATTGGCTTAGCCAAGCGTAATGAATGGAGAGTGTAATTAAAGCATAAAGCCTGAGGAACATGCACTGCTCATCTCCCAGGTCTAAGGAAAGCATATACTGTGACAGGCACCATTTAAATTCTGTAGGCAAGTATGTGAGCCAAGTATAAGGCTTTATTTGGGACTCAGTGCACTCAACAAATATTTACTGAACATCTAGCATGTGCCTCATAAGGATACACCACTGACAGACTGTGGTTTGCTTAGAACTGAACAAATGAAAATTTCATGAGGGGGAGGAAATCTGCTTTATGTGTTGCAACTTTATATTTCTACAGTAATAAGTCAGAATATCCTAGTACATGAAAAAGTAAACTCGCAGGATAAACATAAGATTCTCATGAAATATCACTATCTAAGTGTCTGGAGGTTATACTAAATCATCAATTCACTACTGGTAGACTTGCAGTTTCGGTATTCTTTACTACTCCTTAAAAGTTTGTTTAGCTTGGTAAATCAAGTGGATTCACTGGGATTACAGGAGTATAGGTGTTAAAAGATCTTTTGATATTGTACTTATTGGTTGGAGAGATGGCTCAGCAGTTAAGAGCACTGGCTGCTCTTGCAGAAGACCTGGGTCTGGTTCCCAGCACCTACAGAGCAGCTAACAACTATCTGTAATTCCAGTTCCAGGGTATCTAATACCCTCTTCGGCCCTCCACAGACATTTCATGACACAACACAAGTCCACTTACATGCAGGCATAACACTCATACACATAAAATAAAAATAAGACCAAAAATGTTTATATTTATTTTTTTATTTTTATGTGTATGAGTGTATTACCTGAATGTATGTAAGTGCACCTGTGTGGTGCAATGCCCACAGAGGTCAGGAGAGGGCATCAGAGTTCTTCAAAGGAACTGGAGTTATAGATGTTGCTAGCTGCCATGTGGGTGGCTGGGAACCAAACCCAGGTCCTCTGCAAGAGCAGCCAGTGCTCTTAACTTCCGAGCCATTTCTCCAGCCCCAGGTGTTAAAAATATTTTTAAACAAAGGTTATTTTATTACTGGTTAGATCAAAATCTTAACATTTTAACCCAGTTATAAGGTCTATCAGAGCTTTAATAGTTCATAATCTAAGCAGTAGCTTTGAAATGTAAATTATAAAAATCACAGAATCAAGTTATCTCCTTTGATTAAAAGCTTTGATTTTGGCAAGATATATTTTAAAACTCAGAAAATGTGTCTTTAATGCCAATGAACTACTCCTCTCTCGAGAATAAAAAATTTTAAGGGGTCATAAGTTAAATAAAAAAACTTAGTGGTCCCCTTTGTCATACAGAAATATTGACCTTTCCTTTCAGAGTCAGATTAAAGGGAATGTGACACTCTTTTACCTTCCTTGCCACCCCCAAAGCCTTGCTACTCAAAGTGTGGATCCCAGTCCATGTGCACAAGGACCACGTGGGAACTGGTTGGAAGGGAAGTTTCTCTGTCCCTGTCTCAGACCAAGTGGATGAGAACTGATGAATTTACTTTTTTTATTTTATTTATTTTGTATGTATATGAATGTACTGTCTGCATGCAGGTTTGTGCACTCATGTCATGCATCTAGCTTCTTTTTAATTATTTTTTACATGTATGAGTGTACTGTCCGCATGTAGGTTGGTGCACCCATGTCGTGCAGTGCCATGGAGATCAGAAGAGGGTGTTGGATTCCCCTGGAACTGGAGTTAAAGATGGTTCTCAGCCTCCGTGTGGGTGCTGGGGATCAAACCCTGGTCCTCTGCAAGAGCAGTTGGCATTCTTAACCGCTAGGCCATCTCTCCAGCCCTGAATTTACTTTTAGAAAATACCCAGGTGACAGATTGTGTTCATAAAAATTAGAGAAGCTCATCTTATGGAATACTACAATGTTACTGAACAAATTGGAAAATATGGTACAGTTAACTCAGTCCTGCATATTCAATCCCTTTAAAGCTAGCAACATGTAAATTTGTCCAATAGAATGGAAAGAAATAGTGCTTTCAAGAAGAAACCACATAATATTCCTAACATGTGCTGATATTCCTTTTCCCTCAAGTCAAAACCAAACATTTTAAATGTCAGTTTCCCGTGGGTACAATAGTGTCACAAATGTTATAGGGGTAGCCAACTACTTTAAATTAAAGACTGACTCCACAGTTAGAAATGTATGCTAGTCCTGTAAATCTGACCAAGAACTCATGGTTGGGGAGCTCATAGACCTAAGGGGTAAACCTACTACTATTATTTGGCTAAATGAGCATATATCAAATTCCCCTCTAAATTTGTATTGCAGTACCCAATTCTCAGACCTGACCAGAGAAATTTCTTTGTGCAGAAGACAGCAGTTAATGTAGAAACTCCCAACTGATCAAAGTGCAGAGAGTGTCTATGGAGTGCTCAGCCATAAATGGGATATATAAATCACACCCCTTTCCCCAAGGCTCAGGGACCACTGCGGATGAAGATGTGGAAAGATTGTAAGCACCAGAAGTCAGGGAAGAGCAGAGCAAAACAGCGTCTTCTAGACATGATACAGTACTGGTCTCATAAACTCAGAAGCTGTGGTTGCCTGCACAAGACCAAGCCATCCATAACCCATCATGAAGTGGGGAGGGTTCTTTCCTAGCTAAGGAGCTAGTGACAGTTCTTGGCTACTTGGGAGATGAAAAGTCAGTTTCCTTTAAGGGTGTGCACCCTATAGGTGGACCATGATCCAGAGGATGCCCATGAGTACATGGGTGGCACAAATTAAACTCATTGAGTTATAAAAAATAAAAGGAGGATATGAAGTTGGGAGGGGGGTTAGACATTGGGAGGAGAGACATTGTATAATGCATGAAATTCTCAAAAAAATCCATGAAACATTGTATTTAATAATAAAAAGTACCAGTTTAAAGAAATGACCAATTGCTTCCTAATCCAGCTTCTCTACTACTCTGGATGGTCATGTTTCCATACTGACGGTTTAATCTTCAAAATGAAAGTGTGAGATGTAATAGAACTGGACAAGCACAATAAAGGATAAGCTTCATAATGAGAAGAGAATTTGAAAGATTAGGGAAGAAAGAAATATAACAGAGGAGGAGAGATTGGCTCTCCCCTTGGAGAAATAACCCATGGCTGATGCCACAAGCTTACATCCTCTACAGGTTAGGAGATGTTATAAGCCACAGTAAGACCCTGTCATATTTAACAGGGGGGGAAATTGTAATTCATGGATTAACATATCCAAACATGTGTCTATGCTAAAGTAACCTACCATAACTATTAGTGCTGCTTAAATACCTATATATCTAATTGCTTGTTCTTCATTAGTAGGATCGAAAGGTTATTCCTGGACAAACTGTCAGCCCATGAAAGGAAACAGCCAGAATTGACCAGAGTCCAAGTCAACAGCTCCAGAGAGAGTGGACTGTTTTACCTCTCATCCACCTGTGCCCCTTTTCTAAGCCTAGGGAACAACCTGCGGAAGAGGGGGCGTGGTAGAATGTAAGGGCTGCGATTGGGGTGAATGGTGAAACTACAGCAATGTAGTCTGGACACTCATTTGATCAACTTGATTGAACAAACAACCTGTCACCCCCCACTGGATGGTGGGGCTGTAGGTGTTTGGGCACAACAGCCTGCAGATAGGTTTTGCATGAAGGATGCTTGTACTCATGGATTATCACTTATAGCTAAAAATGAAAAAAAAAAAAAAAACTGAGAGAAAGATGCAGGACAGTTATGGCAGAATGCATGATCTGGGATGGGGTGGGGGTGGGGGGGGAGGGAAAGGGAAATAAGCCTGAACTGAATTGGAAAAAATGTATGAAATGCACAAAGCATCAATAAAAACTAATTTAATTAGAAAAAAAAAAAAAAGAATGGCAAGGCCAGGTAGGGCAGGTAGTTGTCTGGTAGTGTTGGATCATACTTAGTTCACAGGGAACTTCTCCAGAAGTCTGCCCCCACCCCACCCTAGCAAGGCTCCATGCTTTAGGGTAATGGGACAAAAGAGGTGGAAGCTAGAGACACATTTATAAACACTCTAGAGAGAATGAGGTTAAGTTCATTATTGATATAACTGGAGGCAAATATTCTCTAAATGATATTCAGATTAAACCACTGGAACAGAAAGGCATCTTTCACTTGGTGTGATTAATGATAATAAGCATCAGAAAGGATATAGTTTATAGTTGTTACCTTTTTTCCTATTTATCACCCACAAACTACCAATTGTTTATGAAAAACCAGGAACAAAACCATTGCTCAAACTTGGGAGTCCTGCTCTTACAGTGAAGCAAATGCATTGAAATTCAAATCCAGTATCGCTGGCTGATTCAATCAATCTCAATGATGAGGGCTGGGGAATTTAATAAATAAACTAATACAATCATGTAATCATCAGGAAAACATTAAAAGAGCACTAAAAATGTGGTGTGCTTATAAATCTTTAACAACTGGCTCTTGCAGGGTAGGGCACTAATTGTAACACTTGCCAATTTTCATAAGTTAAATGCTCAAAATATGGTGGATTTCAAGCAACCAATGTAATATCAATTGGACGGAGTTTGAGAGAAAAAAATACATAAATTGGGTTCTCAGGAGACTTTAAAGGCTGCTCCAATCCAGCCTTGCAAATGAGAAAATGTGCAGACTTTCCTACTTATCTGTAGACTTAGGAACATTGAGCATCATTTGGTCCAGATATGTACGCATTTATACCATGAAAAGTCTAGTGGCTCTACTGTTATTTTTCATCAAATGTGGTGTGCTGGGTAGCTTTAGTGTCAACTTGACCCACCTGGGTTGAAGGAGCCTCAATTGGACAATTGCCTCCAGTGGGTAGGTCATTTCCTTGATTGTTGAATGATGTGGGAGGGCCCAGATCACTGTGGGTGGTGCCACCCCTGGGCAGATTGTTGTGTATTGTATAAGAAAGCAGGCTGGGCATGGGCCAGGAGAGCAAGCCAGTAAGGAGTGTTCCTCCATGGCCTGTGCTTCAGCTTCTGCTTTCCAGGTTCCTGCCCTGAGTTCCTACCTTGAGCTCCCTAAGTGATGAACTGTGACCTGGGAGATGTGAGCCAAATAAACCCTTTCCTCCCAGTTGGTGATGGTCAGAGTGGTTTGTCACAGCAATGGAAGAGAAACAAGAACAGGTGGTCATGGCAGAAGTTTAAACTTTGGATAAATAAGCACATGAATTTCAAAGTCTACCTTCCTTTTTTCATTTTCACATATCAAAAAAGTCTTCAAATCCTTATACTTGCATGATATACTCCTGCTTATTAATCACTCTTATGCTGAATTTTTTAATGCCTGTTAAAAATGGAGAATGGCTCTGTGGATGGTTTGCTTTCTGGAAATCTTCCCCCAAGTTTCTGCCACCACAGTGGATGTAATCATGAATTTTTAAGACAGATGTGGAGCACTGGCCAGGAATGCACACATTATGGGATGCTCCATCATACTTTTGGCAGCAACGTTCCTTGAAATTGGCATATATAGATTTATGTTGAGGTGGTTGCTTCAAAAATAAATTTTTTTTATCCACTCAGACTACATTCTCTCCCTCTACCCTCCCAAAAGAGAGAAGAACTATCATCAATGGCAAGAGGCAGTTGCAGAAAAGCATCAATAAAAAAAAAAGAAAAACAAACGATGAATGGTATCACTCCTCTGTGGATGCTAGTGCCAATTACCTAGTTTTAAGTGTTTCTTGTGCTCAGCCCCTTGAGCTTTTGTCCAAAGCAGTTAGGAGTGATGCATATTGGAAACAACAACAACAGAAAGGACTGCATCAAAGAACTGACTGAAACAGTGAACTTCTGCTCAAAACAGTCAACTTCCACATGGAGAATATTGAGAAAGACTGAGAAAGAGATGAAAAGCATGTTTGGCAGAATGCATGAGCTCTGGTGGGGTGGGGGGATGGGGGGACACGAGTCTAGATTTGATAAAATATATATATTAATAAATAAATTAAAAAATAATAAAATATTTTAATTAAAAAAAAAAAAAAGAAAAGAAAAGCAACACCAAGAGCCGGATTCATGCTCAGGAGAGAATGCTATGTCTCCTCCTTGTGGTTTCTGGTACTCTACACAGTCAAAGAAACTTCTCTAGTAACATACTATAGAAATGATCCCTGAAAGTATAGTCTTTCAAAAATAACTTTAAGGGGCTGGAGAGATGGCCTAGCAATTAAGAGGGCTGACTGCTCTTGCAGAGGACCCAGGTTCAATCCCCAGCACCCACATGACAGCTGAGAACTGTCTTTAACTCCAGTTCCATGGGAATCCAACACCTGAACTCCGCAGCATTGCACGACACGGGTGCACCAACCTGCATGCAGACAGTACATTCATAAACATACAAAATAAATAAAAATTTAAAAAATAATAATTTAAAGTTAGACATTTGTAGCATATATAAAGGAAGCTTTAAAGTTATTTATCATTTTAATCTACTCAGACAAACTACTATTACTTATGAGTAAAGTTTAAAACACCAGAAGTTGCAAAGCTATACATTGTGCTTAACTAATAAAACAAAATCCATTACACAGTTAATATAAAAGACATAAAGATGACATTTCTCATTCAATGTCTTGTTAACATTTGCTTACAAAGTATCTTAATCTTTCAAAGACAGAGTAATGATAGCATAATAAAACATGACAATTCTTAAGACCATAGGCAATTAATGCTGTCATACAACCTAATGCCAAGATCTGAGAGAAGGTAATAAGATGGACGTGACTTTAGAAAATTAATGAAAGCATCAGTTTGTAGCATTAGCTAGGTTTACTTTAGGAAAATAGAACCCAAGAAAAACAAGGTAGGAAAAGTCTATTATATTTGCAACATGAAAAGTCTCTTAGACATATATTTTCTCCTCTTAGAAAATATCCCTCTATATGCTTTGAACCATTGTGATGTGTAGAGACCTCTGAACTGAAATCTCCCCCTGCCTAACTCCACCAACCTTCTACAACCTTCCAGAGTGTATGCTTTCTTGGATAACAACAACAAAACCTGGGTGGGGAAAACAAAGAGGTAGTTAACTAAAGAAACTATTAGAAATGTCATCAAGTGTCTCTTGCCGTTTAAATGAGAAATGTTCCCCATGGCTCTCACATTTGAGTACTTGGTTCCCAGTTAATGACACTGTTGGGGAGGTTATGGAACCTTTAGGAAGTGGAGCCTTGCTGAAGGAAGTACATTATTAGGGGGGTGGAATTTGAGGATTTATAGCTTTCACCCACTTCCTGTTCTCTCTCTATTTCCTATGCAAGAATGAAAATGTGATCAGCCTGCTTTCTGCTTCTGCCACCATGCCTTCCAGCTACCACACCTGCCTGCCACCATGCCTTCCAGCTACCACACCTGCCTGCCACCATGCCTTCCAGCTACCACACCTGCCTGCCACCATGCCTTCCCTACCATTAACAACTCGATCCCTCTGGAACCACAAGCCAAAATAAATGCTTTCATCCCTTACTTGTTTTTGGTCACAGTAGTTTATTGCAGCAATAGAAGAGTAAGTACTACAGTATCCTAGTAAATGTAACCATAGCTTTCAATATCCCATAAGGTATGTAATGAAGGAAATGTATTCACTGATTCATACCTCCTAAAAATGGGAAATTATATAGGATTCTTTTTTTTTATTTTTGTCTCTTTCAATAATAGATTTGAAGAAAAGATTTGATCTATCTCCAAACAGAATGAAGCCTCAAAGCCAAGTAAATCAAGCTACTCATTGAAGAACACCAAATCTATAGCTCCTGTCAATTTTATTAGGCTATGGAGTACCTAAACTTAGCAAAACATTTTGTCTGTGAAGATTTCCCTGGAAGAAATTAGTCTTTGAATCAGTAGAATGGATGAAGATGTGCCCTCGGCCATTCAGGTAGATATCAGTCAACCCACTGAAAGCCTGATTTGTTTGCTCTCTCTGTTTGAGCTGGGACGCCCATCTTCTTAGAGCTCTGGTTCTAAGGCCTTCAGACTCAGGCTTACACTATCATCTCCCCAGGTTCTCATGTCTTGAGGCTTAGACTAGACATTCATGACAAATAGCACCAGATTTTCCAGCAACCTCAGCTTCTAGAAGATAGACTCTGAAAGATATGGAACTTTTCTGACCTATAATCACATGAGCCAACCATTCACACATACAAAAATCATGCCTCTATTCTATTGATTCTATTTTGTATATATGAAAAAAATAAAACTTTAGAGAAGAGGGAAAAGTAACATCTATTGAAAGAAGATGAGCATTTTTGTATAATATTATAGGCCACAAGGTAAAAAAGAACATCCCAGTAAAGGTAAACAATACACCCAAATGAAACAAAGAAGCAATCTTTTTAAAAGCTTAGATACATTCTCAACTTCTCATTGGAGAAGCATTCTTATGCAGCTTATATTGATTAACACAGAAACCTTCAACTGGCCACCATGCATAGAATAGGAGGCTGCAGAGAACTGAGCCCTGAATTGGACACCTGCATCAAATTTCTGCCTCCAAAGGTTTATGGGTCATTGTGGAAGAAAGGTGGTGGAAGACCACAAGAAAACAGAGTTTTCCAGACAGCTGATCAGTTACTCAGATGAACTCACAGCAATGGAGAGAACATGCACAAGTCCTATGTATGCTCATGCCAAACAAAATCCCACCACAGATATGAGGAAGTGGGTAAGAAACCTCAACCCTTTCTGAGGAACTATTGGAAACCAGCAGCTCCTGAGGAGTCAGACTCCTTTAACAGTGAGATTCTTGGTGGGTTAACCAGGCTCCAGATCCACACTGAAAGTCACTTGGAAACATAAATTTGACTCTGTAGGCATGTATACAAATATATATANAGGCTCTTCTGCTCCAGCCCCGGCCAACATGCCCAGCCTGTCACCATGGTGGACTCTAATTCCCATGGAACCATCAACAGTAAGCACAAATAAACTCCTCGCGAGAGAGTTCGCCTAAGGTCGTGGTGGTTTTATCATGGCAACAGAAAAGCACTATATATATATAAAATCTATCTATATATCATTTAATAGTTGCTTCTCTGTTGCCATGATAAAACCACCATGACCAAGGGAACTTATAAAAGGAGAGTTTATTTCAGCTTATGATTGATGGTTCCAGGGAATTAGAGTCCATGGTGACAGGCAGGCATGGTGGCCGGGGCTGGAGCAGAAAGCCGAGGTTCACATCCCCAATGAGCACAGGAAGCCAAGAGAGAGAGAGACTGGAGACCACAAGGCTTGCTAAACTCACTAA
The DNA here is from genome assembly GCA_009823505.1 of Rhizomys pruinosus. Taxonomy (NCBI): domain Eukaryota; kingdom Metazoa; phylum Chordata; class Mammalia; order Rodentia; family Spalacidae; genus Rhizomys; species Rhizomys pruinosus. The sequence continues at coordinate 973,637 of VZQC01013112.1, forward strand.
GCCCACCCCCAATGATGTACTTCCTCCAGCATGGCCATACCTTCTAAGACCACCCAAAACAGTGACACCAACTGGGGACAAATATGTCTGAATACTTGAAGCCTATGAGGGACACTCTCATTCAAACCATCACATTCCACTCCCTGGCCCCCATAGGCTCCTGACCATATAAAATGCAAAATGCATTTAGTCCATCCTTAAAAGTCCCCATAGTCTTTAACAGCCTTAATTCTATTCAAAAGTCTACAGTCCAAAGTCTCTTCTGAGACTCAGGCCAATCTCTTTAACTGTAAGCTCCTGTAAAATCAAAGGACAAATTACATACTCCCAACATACAGTGGAACCGAATACACGTTCCCATTCCAAAAAGGAGGAATAGAGGCAGAGTGAGGAAATACTGGACCAAAACAAGACCAAAAACCAGCAGGGCAAAAACCAAGTCCAGTAGCTCCATGTCTCCAGTAGTCCCAGCAACTTCTGGGAATTTAATTCCAGCTCTTCCAGCATTTCATGCAACATACATCTCTTCCTTAGGCTGGTACCATTCCCTATATGCAGCTCTCCTTGGCAAATATCTCACAGCTCTGACATCTTGAATGTCTTCTTGGGGTCTCTGCTGCCAACCAGGCTTCACATTCACAGCTTCAGGCAATGGCCTATCAGGGCCTTCTTTATTCAGGGATGCCCCTGCTGTACTCTGCCTGACCTTGGGAGCTCTCTGAAACCATGGAAGAAGAACTGATGACCCCTTCACTCTTGCATCCTTCATGCCTCTAAAGCCAGCACCACGTAAATGAAACTACCAAGTTTGACTGAAAGTTCGGAATGGACCCTGGCCTACTTCAACCACATTTGCAACTTTTCTCTGCCCTTTCAGTATTTTCCTTTCAAAAGCTGAAGGCTTAGCTGGGTGTGGTTTTGCTCTGAAGTTACTGTTTCTGTTGTTTACTTGTAAATCTTGAGGCCCCCCTCCTTAATCACTTTAACCTCACTTTTTCCATTGTTTACTTGTAAATATCTAGGCCTCTCCTTAATCACTTTAATCTCCTTATCAAAGGGAGCCTCTCCTTCAGGACATGCCTTGGCTCCACCATTAATCTTCCTAGTGCACTTTTCAGATCCAAACAGTACATTCTGCATTTCTTTCTGCCCCATCTGCTCTTTTTTCACTGAAGATCAGCACAGTATTCACCATTAATAGCCACACCACCATTTCTATGTTAGGCTGTCTTGAAATATCCTCCGCCAAAGACATTAGTCCATTACTTTTCAACTTCGCATCAGGAAAGCATTAGGATTGTGGGCAAACTGCTGCCAGACTCTTTGCTAAAATATCCCAGTTGCTACCTAAGTCTTTATTTTCCTCTGAAACTACATTTTTTGCAACAATCCTTTCTTCCAGGCTTCTACTAGAACAGCCCATTAAGCTCTGCTTATAGTAGTTAACAGCTTTCCTAGCAGAAAGTTCCAAAGTCTTCCACATTTCTCCAGACACCCACATGATCAGGTTCTTCACAATCAACAGCCCACTCTCTGATAACAACTACTGTATTAGTCACTTTTCTGTGATAAAACCACCATGACCAAGGGAACTTATAAAAGGAAGAGTTTATTTGAGCTTATGATTGACTGTTCCAGGGAATCAGAGTCCATGGTGGTGGGAGGCATGGTGGCCGGGACTGGAGCAGAAAGCCAAGATTCACATCTCCAATGAGCACAGGAGGTCAAGAGAGAGAGAGACACTGGAGACTGCAAGGCTTGTTAAACTCACTAAGCCTGCCCCCAATGACATACTTCCTCCAGCACGGCCGCACCTTCTAAGACCTCCCAGAACAGTGCCACCAACTGAGGACAAAAATGTCTGAATACTTGAAGCCTATGGGGGACACTCTCATTCAAACCACCACAATGTATATATATACATAAAATTGGCAGGGTGGTAAGAAGTTATACATAGAGGAAAGACTCTAAATACAATCAAAATATACTGTATGAAATTCACAAAAATTCAATAAAAATGGAAAAAAGCTTATATTCAATGAAAGTAGAAAATAGATGAGATAATGGAGATTTGAGTAACACCATATCAAGGAATAAAGAAACCAGACTCATTTTTCAAAACACTAAAGGCATAATTTGGGTAGCAAGCTAGAGGCAAGGCTTAATGGAAGGAAGGAAGTCTATTAAGAATGGGAGGGGGCTGGAGAGATGGCCTAGCAGTTAAGAGCACCAACCGCTCTTGCAGAGGACCTGGGTTCAATCCCCAGCACTCACATGGCAGCTGAGAACTGTCTTTACCTCCAGTTCCAGGGGAATCCGAGACCCTCTTCTGACCTCCATGGCATTGAATGACCCGGGTGCACAGACCTACATGCAGACAGTACATTCATACACATACAAAAATAAATAAATAAAAATTTAAAAAAAAGAATGTGGGGTTCACTGGTAGGAACTCTGCTACCTACTCCCAGCTTGCTCTCCAAGCATACATGCACATACACAGTCATACACCTTTGTTTCCAAGGCACCATGAAATATGCAACTTTGCTTAATCACAGTCTCTCTACCATATTGTATGGAAACTGCAAAAAATCAATAATTTTTTATGTGTATGAGTGTACTGTCTGCATGTAGTTTTGTGCACCTGTGTCATGCAATGCTGTGAAGGTCAGAAGAGGGTGTCAGATTCCCCTGGAACTAGAGTTAAAGATGGTTCTCAGCCACCATGTGGGTGCTGGAGATCAAACCCGGGTCCTCTGCAAGAGTAGTCTGTGCTCTTAACTGCTAGGCCATCTCTCCAGCCTCTCTTAGGTAAATTTCTATCTGGGTTATTGTGGCTGGAATGTAAGAGAATTAGAAATGCTTGGCTGTCAGTCACGCATGCCTGTTGTCCAAGTCAGGTCAGGAACTAAACCCAAGACTCAGGGCTTATCACAGGAAGTGACCTTCACAATGTGGAGTTCATGGCTAATTTAGATAAATTCCACCCATCACTTTGTCATTTATCAATCACTTTGTATTGTAGACTTAGTTGGTAGGGCAGCATATGGTAGTTCCATTACCTAAGGCCATTTTAATAGAGGAAGTTCAGGACCTAGTATGTGGTGTCACAGAGCACCTTGAGGCAAAGTCAGTGAGAATCAGAGGAAAGGAGAAGGAGAGCAAACATCAGCTAACCAGTCACCAACCATACCACAACCCTGAACCCCAGCTATGGCTCTGGAAAGAGTGAGGGTATACAGGACAGGAGCCCACTGGATCCACTAAAACCAGTGGTGGTCGTTCCCCAAATATAACAGAACACTGAAGTCATAAGGGGGTTAATGAATGGGAAATTTAAGACCTGTGAACTGTGGGCAGAATGGAAGCTCACTGATTAAAAGCCTTGATGATACTGTCAGCATAGGAACCTAAGACAATACTCTCCATGGCCCTGAATGGGGAGAATGAGGACACAAACTCCAGTTATGCTCCATCTGAATATGCAACACTCAATTCATTAATTTACATATAAGTAATACTTCCTTTTGTTGTTCCTCTATCAGTCACTTCAAGCAATTTTTCATGAAGAATGAACCAGGCATGTGAACAGTGTCTTCTCTGCCTGGTCCTGTAGACATTTAAAAAACGGAGTAATCGTTTATTTTTTTTCCATCTAATTCAATGTGTTATGATTGAGGGCACACTATGCCTCCGCTAAGAGCTAAAACTAGAAAGAGGACATGACCTGATTCTATCCTGCCACTCAGTGAACTCTTGTTTCAGAGAAGGAAACAAACGATTTAATCAACAATTATACTCTGATGAGACACGTAGGAAAAAAAAAAAAAAAAAGAACGTGGCAAAGGACGTGCAAAGAAGGCGTAAAAAGTCGGAGGAGGAGCCCAGAAGGCTCCTGAGAGAAGTCCATCAGAAACACGTCTAGGAAGAGCTGAAGGAACAGGCCAGTGATTACTCAGTGAGGTGTGATGTTGGGCCTGCTTTGTCCTGGCCCATGAGGCCCGTGGCAACTTCTTGAGCCTGTTCTAAAATTTGCAACAACACCTTAAAGGAAGTAAGGCAGCTTGTTTACAACTGAGGGGCCCTTATCAGCTTGCCTTAAGTAAATAAGATAAAGGAAGTAAGGTAGGCGGGCCAGCTGGTCCTAAGTAAACAAGAAGGGGCTAAAGGAAGTAAGGTGGGCGCAGCCAGGGTTGTTTTTGAAACTTTTCCGATTGGCTCTAGCTAGTTGATCTTTAAGATGATTGGCTGTTCCCTTGTGGTCTTTGCCTTTATAAGTTGCTGCAATAAAGTGAGTCCTTGCTTCAATGAGTACCCTGTCTGGTGTGTTCTCCTGCGGACTTTCGACACTCATCGTCCCGCTCAGCCCCATCCACTGAGGAGGCCAGCTGGTTCGAGCCTCTTCTCTCCTGTCCCTCTTCAGGTGACACCCACAGTGGGTGTGTTGGTAATTAGCATCAGGGATGGAATGGTGGGAGCGGGGAAAGCCGAGGAGAAATACAGTGTCATCTGAGTCTCACAAGTGGCTCAGTATGACAGGATGAAGATGAGGTCTGAAGAAAATACAGTTGAAGGAGAGCTACGAGCTGGAGCCTGGTAAACCCTCAGCCTCTAGGCCTTTGCTGAAGACATGGAAGGAAACCAGATTGCTTATAGAGTGCAGCAGCTGAGAAGTAGTGCAGGACCATGGCCTGCAAAGGATCTGATTACTTCTTTTGTTTGTTTGTTTGTTTGTTTTTGAGACAAGGTCTCCCCCCGTAGCCCCAGCTGTCTTGGAACTCGCTCTGTAGACCAGGCTGGCCTTGAACTCACAAGAGATCCACCCACTTCTGCCTCCCAAGTGCTGGGATTAAAGGCATGCACCACCTTGCCAGCCCTGCTTACTCCTTAACTCCGGCTTCACTGTGTCAATGCTCCCAAGCATCTGCCTCCTTCCTCAGATACAATCTCCACTTCAACTTCTTCTGATACATGCCCAATTTTCTTTCAGATGCCGATAGAAAAAAGACCCATCACTTCTTTGTGCTTTTGAGTGGCAGTGGGACTTTGGACACAATTCCTCTCTGGAGGATCCTTCTAGAGATGGACTAACCCTCCCTAGTAGACTTGTCTAATACACTGGTCATAAAGGCATGCTGATGATTTTTTTTAAAGAGACTTTAAACTATATTGTGACGCCTATGTTTCCAATTCAACATTTCCCACAAGCCAGGGAGCAGACAGTATCACACATAGTCTTTTGTTTCCTCCAGGCTGATTTACAGGAATCCTGATGGAAAATGAGTCTGTCCCTTTTTCTGCTTAGTCCTCCTTGCTTACAAGGAAGACTCCATTTATGGCCCTCAGTAAACATCACAGCTTGCGTTTTGGTCTCCTGGTGTCTAAGAAAGCTGCAGGTTTGGCACACTGGACTTTGCCATCATCTTCTATTTCACTACGTTTTTGAACAGCCACTCTGCTTTGTGTGGCTTAAGTCTCCACCCAAGGTGTCTGGAAGAAAACACTGACTCTCTTTTCTCATCCATGGACTGAACTCTCCTGAGCCTGATGATAAAGGTACATCTTGTCCTTACTGAAGTCCTTACCCAGTTCCACCATCAGGGTGAATGTGAACTCCTCCATGGGCGAATGAACTAAAGGCTCTACACTTCAGCCCCACAAGTGGCTTGCTGCTCTGACTTAATTCCTTGAAACTGTTAATAACTTTGAACAAGGTGTCCCACATTTTCACCTTTCCCTGAGCCCTCTAAGTTAGGGAGGAAGCCTGTTGACACCATAACCTCTTGATACAACAATAAAACCTCCTACTTGACCACATCTTAGTTTTTCTTTCTTTCTTTTTTTTTTTTTTTTCATAAAGATTGGTTTGCTAACATCTTGGTTTTTCTATGGCAGCAAAAGCTACTCATTTCCACCTGTTGCCTGTCCTGTGGTTGTAGAGCAGGGAGACTGAACTTCAAAATCCAGAGAGCTGGGGGAACATAACCACACCCACCACCCAAATACTAGAGCCACCACAGGCAAGTTCTTGTCCAAACTGAGTGGCATTCAGAGCAATAAAGATGGTTGCCTGGATGTCAGAGTTTCCCAGGAGCTGCCCCTAGTCCCAGGGATAACTTCCACCCAGGTAAGGGAAGCTCCCCAGAGAACTGGGCTTGAATAACTCAAAAAAGAAATCACAGCTCCTGGCAAGGGGAATTTGTTTTCAGGAAGTGTAAGGAGATTCTATTTTCATTAGATGCTTATTCATTTAAATGCATTTAAACAAAAACCAGGTTAACATAATAATGCATAGGGATTTGTATTTTTTTCTTCTTATCTTTTTAGAACAAGAACATCTGGTTGTTAGAAAAGCAACCTGAGAGGAAGTTTTCTCTCTATTGTGAAGAGGTTGGGTTTGTTTTTTTTATTCTGTTTTTTGGCCTAATCTCTGTATTCACTTAGACTTTATCTGAAAGAGCAAAGCTGTGTTACCAGATCCCCCTCGCAATCACGTGACACTCAGTTGCTAAGAATATCAATATACCTAAAATTCTGGGCTACTAGATTTTGCAAGTCTCTCTGTGTATACATTAAATAATGTTTTAAAACAAGTTTAATGTTTTTAAAGAATAAAAATAAATAAATAATGTGTATGCATAATTTATATGTTTAATGCTTTTCAATTTGTGTGGAATAATTTTGGAATATGAAGTGAAATTTTCTCATTTAAAATATGCAGTCCACAATAATGGTACCCTAGAGCTTCCGCACTGTCTACAAAGTGCTGTGTGCCCACATGTCTTCCCAACGGCACGTTCAGGGAGAGTATATCGGTGTTTTGAAATCAGCCTTAATAATATGAAAAGATGTGTGTTACAAACTAACAATTTTTTCTTTTTGGCCTTAAGACCTGTATGCCAGTATAAGAATCTATAGGGCTTATTGTAAAGAGCTCTCTCTCTCTCTCTCTCTCTCTCTCTCTCTCTCTCTTTCTCTCTCTGCATCCATGTATACATACAGTTAAAAAAGACAACCTGAACTGTCAGGCTAGCTGGACCACGACCCTCTAGCTCTCCTCTGTCTCGGCCTCCTACCTCAGTGCAGAAAGACTGTGGTTACAGATGTGCATTACCACACCCCGTAGTTCTTGGGTCCTTGGGATTCAAGGTCACTTTATACTGCACTGAGCCATCTCCCCAGCCCATAAAGAGTTTTTATACAACTTAGAGATTATGAATATTAAGGAACTATTGGTTCAATTATTAAAGCAAAAGGATAAGAAGAAATTGGAGTAAGAGTTTTCATCCCACAAGAGCAAAAGCAGAAGTGGTAGAATAACATTTAACTCCATGGGAGCCAACCCATCACTGGGGAACACTTTCCAGGGAGAGCATATGATGTCCTAAGATGTAAGAAGGAAATCCTTCCCCTGACCCTTTGCACTTGAAAATGCAACAAGTGAGTATATATGTGGCTGTGATGGAGTTAGGGCTCCCTCATCCCAGAGCACCATTCAAAAAAGCAAGTATATAAAATATTTCCTCAAAGTCAATCCTACTAAAAGAAACACACTTTTATAAGGAACAGCATAATTAAAATGATTATAACTACTTAATTATCCTACCTTTAAATGCATATAAATATACTAAATATTTATAACACAGAGAATCAAACTGATTAGAATAGTGTCATTTTTCATATCAAGTATAATCACATGAAGGACTCCCTTTCCAGTGGGGAACTATGAGAAATTAGACAAAGAATTTATTGCTCAGCTGTCTGTGGCTGCATAAATTTATGGCCAAAGGGAAAATTGCACCAGATGTATTCTGTGGGGGGTGGGGGGGATGGGTCTACTGCATTTCATTAGTATAAGGAAAGGTCTTACAGGAACCAGCCAGCCAATTTCATCCTATCATTTTGGCTTTCAGATATATTACTAAGCACCCTCTGCAACCCTCCAAATACCAAACATCTTATTTTCTGTTGACTTTTCTTTCTGTTACTCCTCAGTGGATGACAGCTAGAGAGAGAGAGAAATGGGGAAAGTACACAGCAATTTTAATCACATGAATCATGTCATATGCAAATCCTCTTGTTATGATACACATTGAAGGAAGCAAACCTGGATACAATCTGAGAATAATGAGAACACAGAAAAGAGGCGCTGCCAGGTCAGGTCAGAGACACTGCTTTAAAATGCTGCTTCTGATATCTGATGTTTGCAGACGCTTTATAACTACGTGCTGGAAACTGTTCTGACCACTTCCCAGGTTAAACCCTCTCTGACTTCTAACCCACCAGTGTGTGACTGTTATAAATCCCATTTTACAAATGAGGAAATGAAATTAGTAGCTAAGTAATTGAGTCGAGTTCTAAATCAGACTCTGGATGCCTCGCCTTATAACCGTATTTGCTGCTTAAGGCTGAGAGATGGCTGAGTCACTAAAGCGCTTCCTTTGCAAGTATGTGGATCTGAGTTCAGCCCCCAGAACGCACATTTAAAATGCCAGGAGCGGTGGCACATGTTTGTCAACCCCAGTGCTGGGGACGTGTTGCTAGTTAGGCCAGTGAAAGAGTTTGTCTCAACAAATAAGGTAGTGTCTGAGGAACAACAGTAGGTGTCCTCTGGCCTTCACATGCGTGTGCAAACATGCACCCAAACATATGAACACACATACATATACATGCATATATTCAGATACAGACTCATACAAAACATCTGCCTTAATAAAAACAAAAGGGGGGGAGGCTGGAGAGATGGCTCAGCAGTTAAGAGCGCCGGCTGCTCTTGCAGAGGACCCAGGTTTGATTCCCAGCACCCACAAGGTGGCTAAGAACTGTCTTTAACTCCAGTTCCAGGGGAATCCGAAGCCCTCTTCTGACCTCCATGGCATTGCACGACACAGGTGCACCAACCTACATGCAGACAGTACACTCATACACATAAAAAATAATAAATAAAAAAATCTATGATTTAAAAAATTTTTTAAAAAGCAAAAGGTCTGGGAATTTGGGCATATGCCTTTAATTCTAACACTCAGGAGGCAGAGGCTGGCAGATCTTTGTGAGACTGAGGCCAAATTGAGCTATATACATGGTGAGTTCCAGGCCAGCTGGGGCTACAGGGAGACCTTATCTCAAAACACAAATGCAAAAAGAGATAAAAAAATAAAACAAATCATTTGAGGTAGGACTTCATTACTATATTACAGAAAGTTAATTTTACATAAAGTAGTACGCTATAGCATATTTATTTTTCTTTGAGAAAAAATTTCTGCCTTCTAAGAATGAATTCTCACTCTCCTTTTATAAAAACAGTGCTGGAGAGATGGCTCAGGGTTAAGAGTGCTGACCGCTCTTGCAGAGGACTCATGTTTGATTACCAGCACCCACTTACTTGGCAGGTAAGAACCATCTTTAAGCCAGGTGTGCCTTTAATCCTCAGGATTAAAGCACTCGGGAGGCAGAAGCAGTCAGAGCTCGGGGAGTTCAAGGCCAGCCTGGTTTACAGAGTGAATTCCAGGCTAGCTGGGGCTACAGGGAGACCCTGTCTCAGAAACAACAACAACAACAACAAAACCTTCCTCTCCCTGCCTCCTGAGGCAGCCAGCAAACAGAATACAGTGTTGCTTCTGTGATCATCTCTAAATGAATGAATCCACTAAGGAAGTAGCCAGCCAATAAGTGGCAGGACAGCCATAAACTCCAGAGCCGAATGTGCTTTATATTCCTTGTTATGTTAATAACTTAGTATGGTCAAAGAACAGCAAGATAAACTTGATGCTTTTTAAACCCAGGGTCTCATGACACCTAGAACGATATGGACATTAGTCTTTCATGGTATGCCAATATGTACCAAGCACAAGACCACTCACGCTGTGGACTCGTCAACCCTAAAATTTCATTTGGTAGATTTGCCCAGTCACGGCAGTGAGAAGGCAATGTCCATATCTTTCTCAGTATCCTTTGACCTCTGGCTTAAAAAGCATCAAGCTCGACCGCTCTTACAGAGGACCCAGGTTCTATCCCCAGCACCCACATGGCCGTCGAGAACCGTCTGAGACTCCAATTCCAGGAAAACTCCAGTTCCAGGGGAATCCGACACCCTCTTCTGACCTCCGCAGCATTGCACAACATGGGTACACAAACCTACATGCAGACAGTACATTCATACACATACAGAAAAAAAAAAGCATCAAACTCGTCCTGCTGTTCTCTGAGCACCCTAAGTTATTAACATAATAACTGTGCGGGTGGAATATTAGAGCATAAGATCAACCTTCATCCTTCCAAAGCTCTTTTCACTACCATACAATGGTAATCACTTCAGGTAAGTGCAAGAGCACAGTAGGGGAAAGAGAAGAAAAACAAAGTAAAGTGAGATTAAGATTCAACCAAGAGGTCTGCTCTCTCTGTGAACTTCTGTTTTTACCTTGGTTTGTCCTAGTAATATCCAGGCTGTTATTTTAATCTCTCTATTTCCTTATATAGGATTAAAATAAGAGTGTCCCACTTATCAGAGCCCTCTTGACAGGAAACTCGTGCCTGGTATCCAATTAATTTGGGGCTTCACTGTGTCCTGGCAGGGACACCCATGGGAGGAAGCCTCAACAGCGCTTTACTCCTTCTGAGCTGGAGGTAATTGGCCCTGTGTGGGAAATTCTAAACCCCCTTGCCCTGGGGCAGCAATCTGGCCACTCATTTGTGAGTCTTGGCACTAACCTGGCAGCTCAGATGCCCCCTGAGCAGTTACAACTGTCTGGTGAGACACCTGTTTTCTTTAACTGAAGGTGATGGACAAGGGCTGGTGGAGAAATGTTGGCAGCAGTTTCACTAATGCCTTGTGATTGGACAAACCCCCACAAGGATCCATGGTGTAAAGGAAATCCTGCCTGCCACAGCATTTCCCCAGACAAGTGCCAATTTGCAGTGCAGTGAGTTAAAAACATCCAATAGAGTCTGATGGTGAGCAATAGAGGAACTCCCCTAGAAAGGAATTCCTAAGAGAGAGATGCCCTCTGCTCATTGGAAATACTATACTTTTTAAAAGTCTGCAACAGTCCCTGTCTTTCTCTATCTACCTACCTCACTTCAGTAATTGGTTTAATGGAAGCTAAAAGCATGCAGAGCAATATACCATACCCAATTTATTACTACAGCTCATTTCATAGATAGCAAGCCGTACATGCTGCAATGAATATATAGGTTGCACTTAGAGATCGATATCACTTGGCTGCTATTTGATAAGTGCTTCTAATTTAATTTCTAGCTATGACATTTACTTAATCAAAATGTTGGCACTGAAAGCCGATTTGAACGCCATATTCAATGAGGAGATTGGGGAAAAAGTTGGAGGGAATCACCAGGCGAACTGTCAGAAAGAATGCTAATTAAAATGTTATATCTTTTAACAAATACAAATAAGCATCAGCTAACCCAGTACTAGAAGCAACCATAATGATGGTCCAACAGTTTAGATAGAGACTGGATAGAAGTGATCACATCAGAAATGACACCTTCAGGGGTCATTTCTGATGTGATAGAGAACCGTCTGAGACTCCAATTCCAGGAGAGCTCCAGTTCCAGGGGAATCCGACGCCATCTTCTGACCTCCGTGGCATTGCATGACATGGGTGCACAAGCTTGCATGCAGAGAGGACATTCATACACATACAGAAATAAAATTTTAAAAAAAGCATCAAGCTCGTCCTGCTGTTCTCTGACCACCCTAAGTTATTAACATAATAACTGTGCGGGTGGAATATTAGAGCATAAAATCAACCTTCATCCTTCCAAAGCTCTTTTCACTACCGTACAATGGTAATCACTTCAGGTAAGTGCAAGGTATATAAATAACAAGGTATATATATATTAACATAACAAGGTATATAAAGTACATTCAGTTCTGGAGTTTATGGCTGCCTCAGGAGGCAGGGAGAAGAAGGTTTTGTTGTTGTTGTTGTTGTTGTTGTTTTTGAGACAGGGTCTCCCTGTAGCCCCAGCTAGCCTGGAATTCACTCTGTAAACCAGGCTGGCCTTAAACTCCCAGAGCTCTGCCTGCCTCTGCCTCCCGAGTGCTTTAATCCTGAGAATTAAAGGCACACCTGGCTTAAAGATGGTTCTTACCTGCCAAGTGGGTGCTGGTAATCAAACCTGAGTCCTCTGTAAGAGCAGTCGGCACTCTTAACCCTGAGCAATCTCTCCAGCCCGAGAGGAAGTTTTTTTTTATAAAAGGAGAGTGAGAATTCATTCTTAGAAGGCAGAAATTTTTTCTCAAAGAAAAATAAATATGCTATATTTTATGTAAAATTAACTTTCTGTAATATAGTAATGAAGTCCTACCTCAAATGATTTGTTTTATTTTTTATCTCTTTTGCATTTGTGTTTTGAGATAAGGTCTCCCTGTAGCCCCAGCTGACCTGGAACTCACCATGTATATAGCTCAGTTTGGCCTCAGTCTCATAAAGATCTGCCAGCTTCTGTGTCCTGAGTGTTAGAATTAAAGGCATATGCCCAATTTCCCAGACCCTTTGCTTTTTAAACATTTTTTGACCCAATAGGACATATTTTATTAATTAACATATATAAATGGAGGGCTGGAGAGATGGCTCAGCAGTTTAAGAGCACTGGCTGCTCTCGTAGGGGACCTGGGTCAGTTCCCAGGAGCCACGTGGCAGCTAACAACCATCTGTAACTCCAGATCCAGGGTATTCAACATCCTCTTCAGACCTATGTGGGCATTGCACAATATGGGTGTACTTACATACATGCAGGCTATATACCCATAAACATAAAATAACAAAATAATAAATGAAACATTAAAATATATAAATGATGCCCTGCATGAGGATCTGATACTTTTAATCTGCAAGTGTATTTCAAAGCATGGTGTTCTTATTTTTAATCATATGCAAAAACTTCTTAAAAGCAGCTTGGTAACTCTTCTTAATACATCTAAAAATTATTCTAGGTAGCTAACTTGTCCAAGCCCTCAAGGAGAACTACTTGGTTTAAAAAATGATTCGGAATTGTTTTTATCTCACTGAAGCTCCTGAATACAGCATAAGTTTCATCATCTTAACATTTTTTTTTATTTTATTTATTTCCGTATGTGTATGAATGTACTGTCTGCATGCAAGTTTGTGCACCCGTGTCGTGCAATGCCGCGGAGGTCAGAAGAGGGTCTCGGATTCCCCTGGAACTGGAGTTCTCCTGGAATTGGAGTTTCAGACGGTTCTCGGCCGCCATGTGGGTGCTGGGGATCGAACCCGGGTCCTCTGTAAGAGCGGTCGGTGCTCTTAACCGCTAGGCCATCTCTCCAGCCCCTCATTTTAAAGGCATTATTGACCTCATAGTAAATCAGCCTTTGTTTGAAACATTGGACCTTTAAAAGACTACCATTAAAATAAGAAGAAAGAAAACAATCTCCGAATCAATAATACAGACTGTAAAACATTACCCTGAATATTTAAATAATACTGCCAAAGAAATGTACATTTCATCTAGCAGTGAGAAAAAAAGCATATAGCTGTGCCATGTTGAGCAGAAGGGATTCACCCGGCCTTGCTAATCCTCTTTTTGACTCATTCCTCTCTTCCTTCTCTTTTTTCTAGCACCCCCAAATGACCCCCAACTTTCACAAGATACAGTCTGTAGCTCAAAATGTACTGTGGAGTAAGAGGTCAGAGTAAGTATGGTAAAGTTTTATAAAGACTTTCCCTTAGATTCAGGAAAAGGACACTTGTCACAGCCCCCTCAAACAAGCTGTCACACACACACACACACACACACACACACACACACACTTACACAGACACTCACATACACAGTAGGAAGGAGAAAACTTCTCTTTATGAACAAAGTTACTTCCTCTCCTCTCCCAGGCCTCTCCTATCCACTTAAAAGAAGAGCGGCTGGTGGCACTTGGAGTTATGGTCTATGAACATAGGCTATGAGGTTCTTGGTGTTTTTTGTTCTTAACCTTCAGGCTTTAACTGATTTCTGCATTTCTAAGCCAATTGGAAACTCCTACTTTGTATGTAGCACCAGGCTCTTATAACTCTGTCGGAAACAGGTAAATGTCCAGCAATAGGGAAGTATGAAAAATGAATTGACATCCTCACACTATGCCAAGAGAAATGAACTAGATCTGTATATAATGTAGATCTGTATATAATCTGAGAAATAAAACAGGTTAAATGAAAGGCGGTGAAGCCCCATGTACAGCATTCTCTAACCTCGGCTTCCTTGTCAGTCAAACAAGGATTCTTCAGGAAACCCCAGTTGTTGGCCTGCTATGCACCAAGAGCAATGAAAAAAAATGAAGTGGGGCCAGGTAGCCAGCTCAGCTACCAAAGTGTCTGCTGCATAAGCATGAGGACCTGAATTCGCCCCTTCCCCCTACCCCGCCCCATGTAAAGAAGTAGAAATGGTAAAGCATACAGGTGGTCTCAGAGCTGGAGGACAGAGAAGGAGAGACATTGCTGGGGATTGTTGGCCAGCCAGTCCAGCTGGTTGGCAAGCTCCAGGTTCAGAGAGAAAGACAATAAGTTAAAAAACAATAAGATGGATGGGGCTGGAGAGATGGCTCAGTGTTAAGAACACTGACTCCTCTTGCAGAGGACCTTGGTTCCTTCCCCAGCACCCATGCAGCAGCTACCAACTATCTGTAACTCCAGTTCCAAGACATCTGATGCCTTCATCTAGCCCCTGTGGGCATCACATGACATGAGGGCACTTACATACATGCAGGCCAAAGCACTCACATACATAAAATAAAAATAAATAAATAATAGTGTAGAAAGTGACTGAAGAAGACAGCCAACTTGACCTATGGCTTCCATGCACAAGCACAACCCATGTATATATGAATTCACAAACATACATGCACACACACAAACATGTACACATATGCAGTTATATATACCAACATACATGCACACACAAACATGTATGCATATGCAGTTATATATACAAACATATATGCACACACACAAACATGTACACATATGCAGTTATATATATACGAACATACATGCACACACACAAACATGTACACATATGCAGTTATATACACAAACATACATGCACACACACAAACATGTACACATATGCAGTTATCTATACACAAGGATGAAAATAAAAGAAAAAGTTCTCTTATTTCATAAAGCCTAGATTCAAGTAATGCAAAACAGAAAGATAGACAATAAACAGATAATAAAATTAACTTTGTAAGTTAGTGACTGTTTTTAAGCTATGGAAAAAACAGGCATGAAAATGAACTGGGAACTTTTGCATGTGAAATCTCAGTAGAAAGGTGCTAATCCATCTGTGATGTGAAAGCGATGAGGACTAAGACACAATCCTTCCTAGTGACAGACTATAACATTCACAGTTGTTAGTTTATGGAGCTCATCCAAGCCCATCAGATTACCATACATCCTTTCCCGTTTGCCACTGTGAGTATAAAATTTGTATATCTATTTTATGTCCCTTCAAGAATTTCGTTGGGAATCTACTATCTGGGGCTTAGCCCCAGAAGAAAGATTAAACACAAACTAATTTTATTTTAAATTAGGGTAGACCTTTGAAGAGTCTGGGTAGAACAAATTATTGTTACTGTGTTATTCAGAAATAGCAATGTCTAATACACCTAGCGTTTGAGCAAGAGAATCAATGCTAAAAGTCTGGTGCCGAGAGTTTTTGGGCAGTCAAATGAAAGCAGCTGGCTTATTTCCTCAGCAATCCAGTGTGAGTCAAAATCTCACAAGCTTGCTTCTGAAATTTATTCTTTAACCAAATGTTAACTCTAAAGCTAACCACAAAGTTAATAGCAGAAAGGATTCTGGGACAAGTGAACAAACTAGTTCTAGCAAAAATTGGGTATAAAACCCAGCTTCTTGATCGACTTTACAAAATCCATGGTATTTGGCAAAATAACTCACTTCCCTGGGCCTCCACACTTTTAATGGAAATGCATGTCCAGTCCTTACAGATTGAGGAAATAAATCTTTTTTTTTTTTTTTTTTTTTTTTTGGCCTTTTTGAGACAGGGTCTCCCTGTAGCCCCAGCTGTCCTGGAACTCACTCCGTAGACCAGGCTGGCCTTGAACTCACAAAGATCCACCTGCCTCTGCCTCCTGAGTTCTAGGATTAAATCTTTTTTTTTTTTTTGAGGAAATAAATCTATAAATATTTGCTGGCCATCCTTCATTCTGGAGATTCTGAATTCCACGAGGCACAGAACATTGATCTCAGTGCCCTGGGATTTAGTTCATGTCTTCCTGGCATAAATTAAGTATTCATTAATTCTTTTCTTTCCTCTAGCAGTCTAGGGACCTGCCTTTACTTAACCAATTTAGCCTGGTCCCATGCTAATAATCATAGACCTCAAGAAGGATCTTCAAGCCAAGAACATGATCCATGCACTGAATACAGACTCCTTTCATGAGGGAGTGATCCCTAGGTATCTCAGCCAGCTCTATCACTGTAAGCACATTTAAACATCTTTAAAAAAAATAAAAATAAAAATAAAAAAAATAAAGAACCTTCCTAGTGATAGAAGAAAAGGGGATTGGCCTACCTCTTCAATGATAGCCATGCTCCAGGTATCTTATTGCTAAGAAACTGATCCTTTCTAATTGTTTTAGTTTATTTTTTTTGTATCACTCAGATTAGAACAACAGAAGCAACTGAAGGAAGGAAAGAATTACTTTTGCTCATGGTTTCAAACTGTTCATCATGGTGGAAAAGTTCAGGACATGGAGGCAGGAGTTTAGGGTAGAGACTAAGTGCAGCTTTCATAGGAACATGTCTAACAATCTACTTCTGCCATCTAGGCCTAACCACCTAGAGTTTGCAAAGCCTCCTCAAACTGTGCCACCAGGAGGAGAGATCGCTCAGAACAGAAGCCTGTAGACACACTGCAGATGCTAACCATTACACTGTCTAACTCGGGTATTTTACTCCAAATGTTGGGAGTCCAGGAAGATCAGCAACTGATAATCATAATCCTCTGGCCAGGAGACAAATGAAGCAAAGAAAGGCTTCAATCACAGACACGTGACACCTATCCATGGCTCGTATGATATTTCAGAAGTTGGAAGTGAACTACTAGCAATCCTATAGATATAAACCATTCCTTAACAAAAAGAGGAATGGTGGGTATAAATACTCTAAAGAGAAGCTGTAAAACATAATGTTTAAGTGGATCCTGCATCCAAGGATCCAAACTATAATTCATTCACTAGTATAGCACTCTGGCAATTGCTTGACCTGTATCCTACCATTTAGTATGATACTAGCAGTCAACAGTTAATGGGTCAGACACTGCTAGTACATACCTGTGTTAAAACATCACAACAATCCAGTGATGTAGACACCAGTAATATCTTCATTTTACAAAGCTAGAGACTAAATAAAGATCAGTTTCATCCCCTGCTCAAATCTACACAATGGATTCCATTACTGGCCCAAATTTAATGCCTATCCAGTATTCACTATATTATCATGATGACTGAATTAAGTGATATTATACAGAAAGTGCTTGAAGTAGTATTTGGAATATCATACTTTGTCTGCCTGGACAGAAATAAAGGATGATGAAATCCCATGGACAGGGGTAGGGATAAGTAAGGAAAAGTGGAGATTTTGAATCCTCCACTACTACACTTGGAAAGCAATAAGGGCTGAAGCAGATGAGGGACAGTCAATTAAGGCTGTGGCAACAACAGATGAGTGACTAGAGAACAACCTAAAAGAGCAGGATGCCTTGGAGAATTAGAAGACAGAAGCACATGAGAGAGAGAAGGTAGCTCTTCCAAAGGATGACTATCAGAAAAGCAACCCAACGGAACAGGCTCTTTGAGTGGAGTGCATAGCATGATACTGCCCTCTAAAGAGAGGTAGGGTATAAAAGGAATACAAGGGAGCTTTCAGGGCAGATGGATGCATTGAATTTATTTTATTTTTTTTTTTATTTCTATATGTGTATCAATGTACTGTCTGCATGCAGGTCTGTGCACCCGTGTCGTGCAGTGCCGCGGAGGTCAGAAGAGGGCGTCAGATTCCCCTGGAACTGGAGTTCTCCTGGAATTGGAGTTTCAGACGGTTCTTGGCCGCCATGTGGGTGCTGGGGATCGAACCCGGGTCCTATGTAAGAGCGGTCGGCGCTCTTAACCGCTAGGCCATCTCTCCAGCCCAATGCATTGAATTTAACTCATATTACATTTAAAAAGAAAGCAAGACAGAGCAGTCAGACCGAAGATGAGGTGATATGGTTTCTCATGAATACGGAGAGTAGACATGAAAAACCGTGTCATTAAAAAGGAAGCTCTGAAACGGAACTCGCCGAGATAATGCCTCTGCTTTTACTCCTTCTCCCAACAGTCACAGTGTGTTGTCCCCCACAGCCTACGACTACATTCTAATAATGCCTTCATATAAAAGAAAAAGCACACTGAAGAAGATTAAGAAATTTCCACATGTATTTCTTTCCTGAATAAGTTGTTTTATGAAATAGTTTGTTTTGGCAGGTTCTTAGGGGTTGGGTCTTTATCTTGAAACCAGAATAAAACCATCTTTCCCAGAAAGTGACTTCACAACAGTAATAACTAAAAAAGAAAATGGGGCGGAGGAGAAAAAGCTTTCACAGTCTTTTATCTGAACATTTATTGAGATGTTCAAAGTATAAGAACCGATGTCTGAGTTTCTAAATCTGAAAAGTGCACCAAACAAACTTTCTTCTTCCCTTAGAAATGAAGTGGTATTATCTCTGCAAGAAAAGAGATTAGGAAAGTATAAAAATTCTTTAAGCTTTTCAACTGATCCCTCTCAAAGTCTGGCATGCTGAAATTCTTACTCAGTTGCTCTTCACAAGATATTTTATCACCTCAGCCAGAAGAGTCATTTAACAATGACTCCTTTTACACAGAGTGCCTTTGTACCAGAAATGATGTGACATATAATATATGTATTTAATTAAAGAAGAGTTGAAGTGGATAAAGACAAAAGTGAAGTCATCGGTGCCAGATACCTCCCGTTGTCAACTTGACACCCTGAGAAGATGGAACTTGAGTTGGAGAATTGCTTCTATCAGATTAACCTGTGGGAAAATCTAGGAGGCATTTTTTTTTAATAGTTAAGTGAAGTTGGAGGGCTCAGCCCACTGTGGGTGATACCACCCATGGGCAAGTAGGTTGTTTAAGAAAGCAGGTTGGGAGCTGGAGAGATGGCCTAGTGGTTAAGAGCGCCAACTGCTCTTACAGAGGATCTGGGTTCGATCCCCAGCACCCACATGGCGGCCAAGAACCGTCTGAAACTCCAATTCCAGGAGAACTCCAGTTCCAGGGGAATCCGATACCCTCTTCTGACCTCCGAGGCATTGCACGACACGGGTGCACAAACTTGCATGCAGACAGTACATTCATACACATACAGAAATAAATAAAATTAAAAAAAAAAAAGAAAAAAAAAAAAGAAAGCAGGTTGAGCACGGGCCAAGGGACCAAGCCAGTAAGCAGTGTTCCTCCATGGCCTGTGCTTCAAATCTTCCCTCCAAGTTCCTGCCCTGAATTCCTACCTTGGGCTTCCTCAGTGATAAACTGTGACTGACCTGGGAGATGTAAGCCAAATGAACCCTTTCCTCCCCAAGTTGGTCTTGGTCAGAGTGTTTCATCACAGCAATTGAAAGCAAACTAAGACAACCTAAAAGGCATAAATTTGGGCATTCCATGGTGTCCACACATTTCCTGCATATGTCATTCTTATGTTTTTAATTTTTCTTATATTCTTTGCTTGAGAGGCCCAATTCTCCAACTTTCCCTTGTAGTCTTGATATTCTGTTTCCCATTTGATTCATTCACTGGGGCAGCTTTTCCCTGTCATTTCAAGTTGGTTTATTGAGTTTTTCAATTCCAGCTTCATTTCAGTTTGAGTTTTATTCAATATTCCTTTCTTTTGTTAACTTACTTTTCAAATCCTGAGTTGTTCTTGTCACTTCATTCAGTCATATATTTATATTTTCTTGAGCTTCAGTCAGTTCATTCCTATCTCTCCACATTTTTTTAGTCTTTTGGTTATGTGTTATTTTATTTTATTTTTTAATTATTATTATTTGTTTATTTTTATTTGTTTATTTTTTAATTTTATTTATTTCCGTATGTGTATGAATGTGTTGTCTGCATTCAGGTTTGTGCACCCATGACGTGCAATGCCGCGGAGGTCAGAAGAGGGTGTCTGATTCCCCTGGAACTGGAGTTCTCCTGGAATTGGAGTTTCAGACGGTTCTCGGCCGCCATGTGGGTGCTGGGGATCGAACCCGGGTCCTCTGTAAGAGCGGTCGGCGCTCTTAACCACTAGGCCATCTCTCCAGCCCCTATTTGTTTATTTTTAAGGGATTCTACAATATAATAACACAGTTGTTTTCAGATAACATTGATGTTGCTCAGTTTGCCGTCCAATTAGGTAATTGGTGCATTTTGCAAGTATCTATGTCCAAATTTTGAACAACCCAAGGTTCCCATAGTCCAGNTCTCTCTTAACAGACAGTAATCGCCTTGAAGACAGGAAAGCTATCAGTTTTCCTTGTATTTTCAGCACTTAGCATGGTACCTGATACTTGCATAGTGTTCTCAAAGTATTTAAAAAATAAATAGGACCATTAATTAATTCCTTCCCTTGGACTCTCTTGAGCATAATGGCCTAATGCTAATATGTTTTGGAAATATTTACCACTGAGAATAGATATTAAATGTTATCTTTATTTATAACAGATAACATTTAATGTTATCTAGAAGCTTCTTTTACTTTGCAGGCAAGAAGAAAACATTGCCAGAATAATGCTTTATTCATGTGTTGTATGATATTCAGTATGAGTTTGGATTAGTAATATGCACTGATCATCAAAACAATAGTCTATGCATTTATTCATGTAATATTTCCACTAAGACATTATGTTGTTGGCATTTTACCTACATTTTATATATGAGAAAACTGAGACATCAGGTTTGAGAAACTTGTCAAGCACTGGAAGAGGCTGAACATTACAAGTATCATCCACATACCTATTGGTATTGCTCATCTTTGATATGTTTGGTGAGGGTTGTCCAAGAAGAAAGCATTTTGGGATGATGTCTTACTTGGTTTCTCTATTATATGATAGAAAACTGGTGAAAAGCAACTTGAAGGGCTCACGTCACCCTAGGAGGCGTGTTCTAATCGTGGCTCCATTCTCTTGCTTCAGGCACGGTCCATCCCACTGTGGGAGAGCTCCCAACGAGCCATCTGGAAACATCCTGTCCATCCAATAAAAAAACAAATGTGAGAACCTGAAGCACAGACCAACTAACTATTCATCTAGAGTCAGAAACGAGCAACCAAGTTACCAACATAAATTCTATCAATGAAGGCAGGCTAGAAGTTTGTGTCAGACACATAGCCAATAATGAAGCCCATATGCTCAGGTTACAACATAAGATCACAAATAATATGAAAATAAAAAACCAAGATGAATCTTCCCACCAAACCACACTAGTCCATTAGAAGTGTGCTATATACAGAGGAACCCTGGGACACAGAACTTAAAAGAACAAAGAGAAAGAATCATAGATTTTTTTAAATAACACAGAACATGTACACAATGGAGTTCTATGCAGCATAAAGAAAGAGATGATATATGAACTTTGGAGTAAATGGATGGGCGTGGAGAATATTATATTAAGTGAAGTAACACAATCACAGAAAAACAAACGACAAAATGGTATCCTCATCTGGTGGAGCAGCATCAATAACCAGTGTGAATATTCTTGTGGAGAGGGATGCATATTAAAAGAACAACAACAGAAAGACTGCATCAGAAAACTGTGTTATACAGTATCATCTTGTAACATTCCTTTACCTGTAGGATAATTTAACTTAAAGAATTAAGTTTGTTTACTTCAAATAAAGCATAAGTCAGAAAACAGTTGGAAAATTTAATGAAATTTACACCTTGATTCCTGCCTATAGGTATGTGTAATACAACGCCTTTTTGAGACTCATAGGTCAAAAAAAATAAATAAAAAAAAAAAATATAAAAAATAAAAAGGGGGGATACAGTTACATATAAAACCTTCCTGTCAAAAATTTTCAATTTAATCTTAAGACTACTATGGGAAAAGATTTGATGTTCCCACAGGTCAAAACTTCAACTCAAAGGCTGAGAAAGAAAGGACACAGCCTGGGGCTGGAGAAGATGGCCTAGAGGTTAAGAGCACCGACCGCTCTACAGAGGATCCGGAGCGATCCCCAGCACCCACATGCGGCCGAGAGCCGTCTGAAACTCCAATTCCAGGAGAACGCAGTTCCAGGGGAATCCAGACCCTCTCTAACCTCCGCAGCATTGCACGACACGGGTGCACAAACTTGCATGCAGACAGTACATTCAACACATATGGAAATAAATAAAAATTAATAAAAAAAAAAAAAAGAAAGGACACAGCCTCCATCGTGTAGGTTGTACCAAGAAATAGCAGCAGAGAAGTGGCCCATCTTAACACTAAAAGGAAGAAAAGCTCAGACTGCTACAGGCATTGAACATCTCTGAGGACCATAGGTGTAACAATCTGTTTAAGTGAGTCCTAATGAACTTTACATTCAGGTGCAGCACAGTTTCAATTGAGAGAACCTCTTAACTCTCTGTTTTCATAGAACAAAGAAAAACAGGTGGTAATGAGTCACTCTAACGGTAAATTAGAGCTGACTGTATAGAAGTAATCTCTTATAAAACTGGTAAAACGGCTTTCTTTAATTGACTAATATACATAGGAACTGTAAAAAGGATATCTCTATTCAGAACCAAATATAATACTAAAGTCTCTTTAAGTGGTGCATATAAGCAAAATATATTAATACAGGAGAGCGCTGAAGCAGCAATGGATTATTCTGCCAAGGAGATGTTGGCCAGGGGGACCCAAGCCCCCCCCCAAAGGTAAGGCTTATTGCCTGTAAACTGGGATATCTGCAAGAAGAGAGGCAGTAGGGCCCGCCCTGCTGTCAATGACCTGATGTAAGCCTGGGAAAAATGTAAATCAAGACCGACCTAACAAGTATACAGTTGGTCTCTGGAATACCAGAGAGTGTTACCAAAGCCACTGAACCAAATAAAGCAAATAGTTGGTCTCCTTGAGTCAAAGAAGACTCCTCCACCAAATCAGCTACACCTCACCTGCTTGGAGATACGGTGGCAGCATGGCGCCATATGTCTATATATCCCAATTTTTTGACTATTAGTTCTCTCCTTGGAGGAATAACTTTGGATGTTGCCACAAGCTATACCCTCTAGTCATATTATAAACGCCACAGTAAGACCTTGTCACTTTCTCAGGAAAAAAAAAGTAATCCAGGGATTAACACACCATCCAAACATCTGTGCTATACTAAAGTAACCTACCATAGAACTAGTAATGTTTAAATACCTATAATACTAACCATTGTGCTTCATTAATAGGATTGAAGCTTTCCCTGGACAAACGGTCAGCCAATGAAAGGAAACAACCAGAAATGATCATAAAGAATCCAAAACGACATCTCCAGACAAAGTAGACGTTGTGCTTCTTGTCCACCGCGTGCCCCATTTCTAAGCCTAAGGAACAATCAGTGGAAGAGGGGGAGTGGTAGAATGTAAGGGGCTGCGAGTGGGGTGAATGGTAAAAACTATGACAATATAGTCTGGACATTATTTGATCAACTTGATTGAACATCTAGCCCCTCCAGCTGGATGGTGGGAGCCTTGGGCTGTGTGGGCTGGGGCACAACTGCTTGCAATTGGTTTTATATGAAGGATGCTTGTACAAAAAAAAAAAAAAAGAGGCTAGATACTGAAAAGTCCTAAAGCAAGTTTTCATGCCAGGCCTGAAGAGGGCCAAGAGCTTGGAGGAAGATAGTCATTAAAATCCACCTGTAAGATTTGCAGTTTAAAAAAGGTATACTAAAACAACATATATTTATTAGAGAGGTATTTCAATAGAGTTTTATACAAAAATACAAAATAAACCATATAAGTTAATGGACTTGATTTCTCTGAAGCCATAATCCAGTCATATAGCTTTAAAAAGCAAAGTGTATATTGGGTAAAATTTATTTAGGAGTACTCAACTCTGCCCAAGCTTTACACAAATATAGGATATTTTAAAGCAGTATGAAATGTTTGAGATTAGTTAAATTTAGGTGTAGGTTTTGGTGAAAATGGTAATGATTGAACTAATTGGGAATACAATGTTTAATGTGTTGTTTTTAAATTTTGTATTGGGTTAAGTACACAAATGGTTCTCCACATTTTTCTGAATTATACAACAACACATTAACACTTTTCTTTTACTACTGATGACAATTTAAAGAACTAAGCTTAAATTTCCTTCCCAAATAATAGCATACAGTCAATGAGAAGCAGTTTGGGTAAATTTAATGAAAGCTTATGCCTTGGCTCCTGTTTATGTGTAATACAACTTAGGCATCTATAGGTCAAAACAAAAACCTAAAAAATAAAAAAACAAAGAGGGACGGTGGGAGGTGGGGTAGTACCTTCCTGGGATACAAATGAAAACTTCAAAACGTGTGGGGGAGTTTTGTTTTCCAATCCTATTGATAAATTTTCTATTTTTGAGATCTTGAAACTAACATGGGAGTAATTTTATGTTCCTACAGGTAAAAATCACCACTGAAAACATACACTTATGGCTTGCAGGATGGACTGGGAAATGCCAGCAGAGAGGCGACCCATCTGAACATTAAAGAAAGAGGAACCTCAGACTGCCTGAGTCACAGACACTGAGCATCTCTCTGAATACTATTGGGTTAACGATTTAATAATGGGCCCTAATGAAGTTTACCTTCCAGATACGGAGAAACCTTCTACCTCTCCCTTTATAGAAAAAAGAAAAACATGATGTAATGAAATCATTACCTAACTGTAAATTAGAGCCAATTGTTATAGTGGTAACTTCCTATAAAACAGGTATAACTACCCCTTTTTTAATTGACTGATAGGCATAGGAACTGTGAAAGGATAATTCTCTATCTAAAGCCAAATTCAATAGTAAAGTGTTATAAGCTGTGTAATAAAGCAAAATAATTACTACAAGAAAGCTCTGACATCAGAATGAAATATTCTGCCTAGGAGATGTTGGCTAGGGAGTCACCCCCCCCAAATTATAAAGGCCTTTGCCTATAAGTGGGATAATGCAAGGAGAAAGGCAGTAATCCCTGTTGTCAAAGACCGTGGTGTGAGCATGAAAAAATGTTAGAGACATCACTTGCTAGCATACACTGGCCTCTGAAATGCTAGAGCATGAAAAAATGTTATGAGACATCACTTGCTAGCATACAACTGGCCTCTGAATGCCAGAGAGGTTACCAAGGCCACTAAAGAATACAAGCAAAATATTGGTCTCCCGAACAAGCAAGACCCTCCATCAATATCAGCTACATCTCACAGCCTGGAGATACTGTGCAACAGTGGCAGCCAGTGTCTATATATATCCCAAACTAATTGGCATTAGCCTCTCCTTGGAGGAATAACTCACAGTGGGTGCCACAAGCTTATGTCCTCTAGTGGTTAGGAGATGTATAAAGCCACAATAAGAACTTGTCACCCTTTTAGAGAAACCACAGTTTGAGGATTAGCATACCACCCAAAATCTGTGTCATGCTCACAGCTTAGCTTGACATAATAATGTACTGCTTAAATGCCTGTAAATCCAATTACTTGTGCTTTGTTAGTATGACTAAAAAGGTATCACTGGAAACTGTCAACCCATGAAGGGAAACAACCTGAACAGCTGAGTCCAAATATACAACTCCAAAGAAAGTAGACTGTTTTTTTCTCACCCACTTGTGCCCCTTTCCCAAAGCCCAGGGAACAAATTGTGGAAGAGGAGGCATGGGAAGAATGTAAGGGCTGTGGAGAATAGGGGTGAATCATGAGACTACAGCATATAGTCTGGACTCTAATTGATCAACATACCTGGCATATAAGCTTCTCCAACTGTGACTAAGTGTTCCACAGGCTAGGTCAAAACTCGCTTCAGATCCTGTCTCCAAGAGTAGTATTTGAATAAGAAAAAAAGATCATGGCCAGTTGGTGTTATGCCAATCCTACTGCTGGAAGCAGAGGCAGTCATCTTTATGAGGTCAAGGCCAGCATTGTCTACAGAGCTTAGTTCCAGGGCCACTGGGGCTACAGGGAGACCCTGTCTCCAAAACACCAAAAAAAAAAAAAAAAAAAAATAAAGAAAAAAAAGCAAAAAAAGATAATTAGTGAGAAATAATTGTTTAAATAACATCAAAGCTTAAAGTCTTTGAAATAAAATTCTCAGACTTTAAAAGAGAAGTATATTGATGGTTTTCCATTTTTTTTATACTTTATTTTGGGTATTGAAGAGTACAGCTGGCCCCCCAAATGAATTGAAATTTTGTTTTTGGTTTTGTTATATTTATTTAATAATATGAAAATATTTTTATGTTTTTATTTTATTTATTTATTTATGTGTGGTATGAAGTGTACTGTCTGCATTCAGGTTGTGCACCATGTCGTGCAATGCCGGGTGAAAGAGGGTCGGATCCCTGGAAACTGGAGCTTGAAGACTGGTCTCAGCTGCCATGGGTGCTGGGATCGAACCCGTTCCTCAAGAGCGGGCTGCTTCTTACCCTAGGCCATCTCTCCAGCCCCCAATTTGTTTTAATTTAAGTCAAATTTGGTCTCTAGTTGCTAGGTTCAATGACTTTGGGACCCCCTGGGGCTTCAGCTTTTTTGTTGAGGGTCTGGAAATATTTTATTTACCCTTTAATACTTAAAGACACTTCTCATTCATACACTTTAGGATTTTCCACGTTGTATATATGCTAGACATTTCCAAATATTCACATGTTCTAACTTTTACCCATTCTATGTGTGGATAAGTCAAAGGTCCTCTTGACTATGGCCTCAATTGAGAGCATAGAGAAAACTTTTTCCCATGCTGACCCTCCTCTTTGTAGACTGGTGTCCCTTTAGTGGGGTCTCCATAACATCCCTGAACAAGAGAACGTGTCTTCACCATAGTTACAGAACTGTTTGTATCCTTTAATAACTATCAGCATCTATTAATCTGAGACTGTGTGTACGAGTCAGAAAAAGTGGACTTAATTTCACGATATAATATACAACAATAAGTTTGTGTCAATAAGTGTTGATCCTTTAATAAATTGCCTTAACATTTTCATTTTCCCTTCTATTCTGGAAATATCCTGCCATCTCAATCATTATGCATAAGTCTTTATTAAAACGTCTCTTTATTTCATATCCTGACTAACCTCTTAATCCTGTATATTATTAATATCATGAATTAATTACATTCACAAACCAATTCATCATGTTAGTATAATACTAAACAATGAACATACTTCTATAATTACATAATTATATATATATAGCATATATATATATATATATATGAGAAGAGAAGAGAGAAGAGAGAGAGAGAGATGTGTAGTGTAGTATAATTGTATACTTCAATGATAGGACCGGTGTTGTAGAACCAGGATTAAGATAAGAATCAAGGAGATAACATTTTTACTTTGTATGAGACCTTACTTAAAAGTCAATTTGATAACAAGTAAATTAATCTTAAGAAACATAAGCGTATGCGACCATGCATATAGACTAATTACTATAAGATAATTTAAGTAACCATGATTACTCTTTGTTGAGATTATTTTGATTTTAAACAATAATTTTAATCAAAACAAAGTGGGTTAAAAACCACCTTGAAAGTAAAACCAAAACTAAAAAAGGTACTTACCAAATAGGATCTTCACATATCTGATTTAGATGCTATTTTGTATAGACAATTAGCATTTAAATATTTGTGAAATATTTAATATACCTAAAGATTTAAACTGATTAATGTACTCAAGTCTATAAGACCTTTGGCTGTATCATGAACATGCCCATATTTATAAGCCTGTACATATGTATTGTGATTAGATGAAAATAAAAACTAAAACCAGCAATTTGTGCAAATTAAGAGAATGGAAAAAGAAAACTGAAGTGGTTCTGCAGTAAAAAACAACATATGAAGACAATTATCATGGATATACATGGCACAGTTATGTGAGATCTCAAAACATAAAAAACACATACAACTTCCCAGTTTTAAAGACAACATATTTTAAATGATTACGATAGAACATAGTTGACAAAATTAGATAAAGACGAAGCACCTGAAACATGACAATAAACATGGATCTTTAATAGGGAATACGTAAGGTGCACCATCTTTGTGGCAAAAGTTTGAGAGTGCAGGTCACAGAAGTCATGATAGAAACCGTATATGTATTGAGTTTGCAACAATTGGTAGCGCAAATGATCGACGACGTACACTGTATGGGGATATATTAAATTGTTATAATTAAATAACAGAGATACAAGGCTAAAATGTAGATTCAATCACAAACCTTGTGAGCAACGGGGACGAATTGTTAGTGGGACCCATCTGAGTACGAGCTTGAAAACAAAAAATACGTTACGAGAGCCTATTATGGTTTAGTGGCCAAGTAGACTATTGTGACAGCACAAATGACCATATTGGATGAGGCGGACCAGGATGATAATAACCGAGGCCGTGATGAGTTGATTGCAAAAAAGCGAGCCCATGGGACATTTTTGAACACATAGATATGATATAGGTGACCGGGCAACCCACTTGAACCACATTGTGTAAAGAACATAAATAAGGCCAAATTATGTATATGAGGCAAAAAGAAAGTTCCATAAAAATGTAACTTAGTTTGACAAATGGCTAAACTCTCATGAAAGACTTTGAATTTACTAAACAAGCCACTAAATTCTTACAACCTCAATAGCATCGTGGACTACATAATAAAAATTGTCCCCTCATCATAGCCTTAATTGTGTGTGATATGGCACATTATGAGATATCCAGATACGATAAGAAGGGAAACCAAAGATATCCCATAAAATGAGTTATTAGTCTCGCGAATCTAGCCAACTAACAATACCTTAGTAGCCTACTCACGTACGAGCCACCCTAATCAGTATACCATGCTAAAGGGCCCAAAATAGGACCGAAAATATTATGGTATGTTATCTAGATTTGAAACGTAGGCCGCACAAAAGTCTTAAAGAACTACAATAGGAGTAGATGGGGCCACCTGGAGATTAAAAGCACATGTATTTTCAGGAACCCGAGAGAGGTAAAAGCGTGAGGATTTACAAGTGGAAAGCTTGTTGGATGTACAGCAACCTAACACCACCCGACTTACCTGAGAGAAAGACGCATTGTAGAACCCATTTGAGAGGAGAAACAAAATAGAATCCCCAGTAGTCTATGGGCCGATAGAAGACGAAGGCTATACAACAATATTGTCTCTTATTTCGCCTAACGAAGTTCAGAAGAACCCAGTTATGTGAAGTGCCCGAAAATGTAACAATAAATTAGGCACGATGTGAAATACTCATGGTGCTTCCAACTTAAGACCTGTTGTAATGTAATCAATCCGAGATAAGCTAGCAACTATTGAAGCATAAGTAGTGGGACAATGGGCCCGAGAAAAAGAGAGGACCCACTATATTTCCTGGTGGTCCCATATTAGGGTCGGGAAAATAGCCATAGACGTGAGATCGAGAGGCGAGGCAGAACAAAATAAAGAGCAACGGGGTACATCAGACTGCATGTGCAGGCACCCAATCGGCACACATTGTGTAGGCGGACACAGTGAGGCACCAGTATGTCACAATAGAGCAACAGAATAATAACCCAGTCATGAAGTGGTACCAAAATATACACCCACCTCAGTGAGGGCATACAATAGACCATATCCGAGTGAACGACCACCAATACCCTGCTAAGGCCCCATCCATGGTGAATTGGCACCAAAATTGACCATTTAGGACCAATTAGTGAGACCGCACAAGACAAGCAAAATATTCCCCTCACCTTAGAAGGTTGGGAAGGGGAGCAAGAACACCCCCATTGGCCCCCACCCCCACTAGTCCAGAGAGATGTCAGGTAGCGGCCAAACTAAATGAACCCCCAATTGGTGACGCTGACCAGGCAATGCTTAGGCCCAACTTTTGTAACAGTGCGAGCCAAATGAGAGAAATTAACTTATGGTCAACAGGTTGTGACCCATGTCTGCTTTAAAAGGACCCCACACCCCAACACTTAAAAACCCAATGGAACCTCAGAACCCTCCCATTTCGTTGGGCATTCAATTTTGGAGCCCTTATTGAGTAGAGTACGCCCCAAAAATAGACCATGGCTTTAAGGAGTGGACCAGTAGTATTCCATCATGTCTAGAAATGCGTACAAATTGATCGAAGGTCCGATCGAAGAGCAAACAGCCAATTGTTATAGGACAGAAGGCCTTGAGAAGTAAAGGGACGCAAGCAAAGCTCAGTAAGTGAGTGGCACCGTACTGCAGTATTTTTTGTATTGTTTCCTAGAAAAATTAATAGCAACTCCCAGTTAGCTAGGAGCGGTACAAACAATGGTGTAACTAGGGCTGGCCCAATTATCGTAGCGCAACTGTGTCGGCCCTAGCCCAAGTGTTAAGTCTGTGTACCCACTTTTGAATCGTCTCCACTCCAGAATTGCCCGGTGGTAGACACCGGATAACAAGCGTGCATGAGGACCAACAGTGGCGCAATAATACAGTCAGACCCATCCCCTTTTCTACTGAGTCCCTTAGGGTTCTGCAATGCACCATCTTGGCGGTATGAAAAGCGGGGCTCACCGTAAGTGGCACCCTAATTCTGAGGAATTGGCCCTAAAAAATTTCTGACCCCATTGTCCGAATCATAGTACACCCAGGTATGTATACGACATGTTGTCCGAGAGGACGTCGAGGACTTTACTAAGCAGTGCCCTTTTGTGATTGGCTAAGGCGCACTATTGACAATGAGGAATTCCTTGAGTAGAACAAGAGCCACAAAATAGACAGAAAAAGTGAAAGTTCCTTAGGGGTCTGTAAGACCTGGGCCACCCAATGGGTAAGGTGGCCCACCCTAGAAGTGGAGGCACAGTCCTAGTTCCAATTGTTTCGAGTGGGTCCTTGTGTCATATGGTTTTTGGAAACCGCAGTGAATACGTGAGAGGACCAATGTTAAAACAAAAGTTGAATGTCCTCCACTCCTTGAATCTGAAAATGTGATCCTCAATGGATTGTCATTGGCACAATGAAGAAACGACCGATGGTGAGAAGGAGCAGCAAAATATGAACCAGCCGAATGATGGGATGAGAGACTGCTCCTTGGCCCCCGTTTCCGTTCCAATAAGAACCGGCATTCTGTATCCGAGAAGGATCCTTAGCAACAGAAAAGGAATAGTTAGCAAATTAGTGAGCGGCGACAGTAGGTTAAATAGTCATAGGCACATTGTGAGGGCCCACAAATAGAAGAATGGTATGGAAGCCTAAAGAGACATTTGTGACAGAGGCTCCACCATAGAGATCCCTGTCCCGGTATTTTTGTGTGAGCGCCCAATTGCGGTGAATTATGTGACCGGTACAAAAATATGCCAACATGCTCACGGACAATAACTAGTAAGGTATGGTAGGAAGGCACAATACGAAATCTTGCGATACTTCAGTAGAACCACGAAAAAATAGAAATCTCACTATCAGGTACGTGCAGTGGAAACGATTCCTAATACAGATATGTCTGAAAGAGCCAGCGATACATGCTCAGCAACTTCTCACTATCTTGGCGTGAGGAAACCACACAATAAACATGTATCGAGGACCACCATATGTGCAGTTGATTGTAGCATAGAGTGAGTGGCCATGGGCACACTCTGAGTATAGTAGGATGTGTAGTTAACTGGCAGTAAGATAAGTCCACGATGTGGTCAATGTATGTATATATCTGGTAGACGCCTTGATCTCAAAAGCGATGGAGCAGGCTGTCTTGGCAACAGCCAGTTCTCCGATTTGGAAGTGAGTCCATCAAGGAATAGTAAAGAAATGCCCGTCTGCTATGTAATTGACTGGGTCCCTCAACCACTTAGACCTGGCAGTGAGCATTACTATCACTTACCAAGCTGTAAACATCTAAGTTTGACCCCTGATGGAACTCTGCCCATAGTTAAAGAAGGGGGAGACATGAGTGATCGAAAGGTCGGCTCCCTATAACATTATAGCTCCTTCTAAGCATGGCCCAACAAAGAACTATGTGCTGATTTGTTAATGAAGTAGGCTACCAGCCCGCCGACACTACAGTGCTGAGCGCAACAGCATCACCAAGCATAAGGTAAACACATTGAGTATCGGAATGGAAATCATGACTTTTTGAACACCACCAATTTGGTAGAGAGGCTCTAATAAAGTAGGTTGTAGTTCAATAACCACCAATCTTGAGTGTAGGATAAAATAGGCGATCATTAGTATATTGGCGACTAAGCACGCTAGCACCTTACTTAAGAAAAACACATAAATGTGCTATGGCTTCCTATCAATATTCAGACACTTCTTAGTGGGCTAGTTCCCTGGAACTCCCTTCGACCCCATACGTTGAGAAGGTGACAATAAATAGTCAACCCATAGACTATATAAGAGATTTGGCCAATCAAAATAGGACACAAAATAATGTGGCATGATGGAGTGCGAGAATCTGCTTAGAAAATATCTACAGACTCCCATCTGTAGAGGAGCAGAGGCGGACAATTATATACCCTCCTGTGTGTGTGAGGAGCACCAATTCATCATTTTAAAGGCCGAAGTCCTCAGATTGCGTCCAGCATTGAGTGATTCTAGGCCAATCATGGGGCCAAGCCCAAATTGACCCCCATAAATTGTCGACCTGTCGACACAACACAATCGGTAACGTTTTCGTGATCAGAGAGACTCCACAATTTGATATAGATCTGAGCTTCTTCTTAGGAGAAAGTATATTGACTCTTAGTAGATTGAGGGCGAACGAGAATTTAATCCTTAAAATAGCCGGGATGGTGGGTGCATGCCTCTTGGAAATGTCGCCTAGGACCATTGACCGGCACATATTGAGAGCCAATCAGGTAGGGCAGGCGAGCGCAAATAGACCTTCTGTGGATGTTGTGAAAGTGGCCAGCACAATTTAGGATCCCCGACATTGTGAGGTATTCAGGCAACCATGAGAGCCTTTGGGTGGGGCGATAGCGACGAGAGTAGAATAGACCATCGTTTGCTACAAGAACCAACACATATTTAAAAAATTGGTAAGCATTTTGTAGAAAGGGCAATAACATTGGAGTTCCCTATCACATTTTTGTTGAATGAAAAGCTACTGGACTAATGGATTAGAAGATGTGGAACAAGTTAACTAACCAAAATTCTAGACTACGTCTCAGAATCGGTCAGGCATAAGAACAACATTTTTTGTAGCGCTGTATTTCATATATAGATCCTCAAATTTTTCTTTTCATGAGGCATCCAGAGTTGATGGCGCCCAGCTGTGCTTAAAGGACACATGGCACTTGTTGACGTCACAAATATTCGATCCCATTAGTTGAGAGGCATAATATATTAAACCAATTTTTTCCTTTATAGAGAGATATCAATATGATTTTATGTAACAATTGAGATGTAATTGTACAGTTGAGGATTGCAAGCCATGAAAAAAATAAACCATTATCTCATAGTTTTAATCCAAAAATGATGGTAGTTTATTATGTATTATCAACCATGTAAACCAATATTATTTCTATAATAATATGATCCACTATATGTGAGCGGGCTACATAACTATCTCACAAGATCCATATTATTGTTGTTAAGCAGAGGTCTTCCATATCAAATTACCAATATTTTGATGTTTAGAGTGGAGTGCACAAATAGAACGGGCTTTTAAGTTCGATGAGCACAACAATATTGACCCTATTTGAAGAGCTATAGTAGCCTAGCCTAATAGGTACCAATCCGGTGGGCTAATGAGAAGCAAGGAGATCCACCTCTATTTTCGACAGAGAGCGTACATTTCAATGATGTGACTGGTAACCAATGATGTGAGGGGCGTTGCCATGACATCAGTTGGAATCTTTATGTCGCGCTTGCCACCTACCCAAGTGAGGCGCAAACAATCAAGCTGTAGCAACGATCCCAATTGGGACCATGTACTAGATGAGACTCAAGGTGCCTGTGAGACCAGCTACTCGGGGCATCAGATTTGGACATCCCATAGTTGCTGAAACGAGTCCAGTTATTACACCTTTTAGACATGTGTTACGGGCTATCAATTTGACACAGGATTGAGAAAGGGAAAACCTTGGTCAATGCTGTTAGCACCAGTCATCAAGGGCGAAGGGCACCGAGAAAAGTAGACAAGACAATTGGTTGAGAGGCCCATCTTTACAAGAATCAAGTCAGTACGTGAATGAGTGTACGACTAGTAGAGCGGTAGTAGATGGCAGGAACAATTCAAGCTCGAGGTGGGACCCAGGTCTCGAGGCATGATCATATGTTATTAAACTTTAGGAATATAAGGACTTCCAGTGACCAGGTTGTGGGCACGTTTTGGTTGTGGGTTATCCGGCCACTGGCAGTGTTTGAATTCGTGACGGAACCACTAGAGCTTATTTGAAACGGCCTGCTCAAGCGGGCCATCATATACTGATCACAGCTGGCCTCCAAAAAAAAAAAAAAAAAAAAAAAAAAAAAAAAAAAAAAAAAAAAAAAAAAAAAAAAAAAAAAAAAAAAAAAAAAAAAAAAAAAAAAAAAAAAAAAAAAAAAAAAAAAAAAAAAAAAAAAAAAAAAAAAAAAACAAAATAAAAAGAAATAATAAATGGTTACTCGAAGGCCTAACTTTATGGTTCCCATGTATTAGAGCAACTATACATCCGTAGCCCCATTAGTCCAGGGCGGGACAAATTAACCACAATGCGTTATCATTTCATTATTATTCATGGCCATATATAAATAGAGACACCATTGTTGAATGTGTTATTTATATGGTACGCTCATTTTTGATAGTAGACCAAGCAACATGAATTAGGTTAATGAAGAGCATAATTGGTGGGGTTACACAAATTAATTATTTTAGACCCTCATTTGTTGATTGACATCCAATTGACTTCGATGTGTATTGTGAAAATAGTGACAAATGCCTGGCGTAATGCCTATTAGTGGATAGGTGCACCACCCAAATGATCTTGCTAATGCCTGACAGTGAATATGTTCAGAAGGAGAGGATTGTCTCCATTTGAAATAAGGGTATGAATAGATGTGTCGAATTTTTTTCACCAGGCGTGGGCTATGATGAGTAAACCATCATATACGCTCAGGTGGCTCCTCTGCAGATGAAGCGGCCGTCCACTAGTGCTCATAAGTACGAAGGCAACCGACACACTCTCCTAGACCCCCATTGTTAGATAATTGTACATTCAATTTTAACACCTGGAAAATACAGATACGAAAAGAATGTATTTTGGTGTCAATAACAAATAACAGGTTAGACACATAACTGTGGTGACTTGAGAGGAACTACTTGACCCTAATTGTTTGAGATGAATCTGATAACAATTTGCTACCGTGATATGCTAGTTAATAAATGTATGTAATTAATGAGAGACCATAGTTGTGACGTTTAGATGAGAGCAAGCACAAGTTACATCATTGGTAGACAGGGCAAATTGGGGACCATTGTAAAGAGAGCAAAAATGGACCGCTCATTGTTGAGACCACACATTGGCCACGATTGATTATGCTACAATGAGAAGAAATAATTTGTGATGTCACATGGACCGCGGATTGTAGAGAGGCGCCCAAAAAGTAAACCCATTCAAGCCTCTTCTGTAAGACTGACCACTGCGAGCTTCCACCAAGAGCTTGTCCAGATCCTCACAGAAGAAATGAGAAAAACTCTTTATGTTTCTGTCAGAAGAAGGAGAAAGTTGTGGCAAACAATTCTGGATTACCTTGTTGAGAGGCAACAACAATACGATCTTTGAGTGCTTTTCTTTCGTTCGGTCTCTATCCCCAAGTAACACGTAGTTTCGAGCCATGCCGAAGAGATAAAGTGAATGCGCTCAATTAGACCTCAATTGAATGAGTGGTCACAACATCGATCCTGATTGTGGGAAGTGGACTACAATAAGACTTCGTGATGAGCCTGGAAAAATAATAGAACCATCTTTGTGTAGGGGCACACAGAAAGAAAGGAAAACATGTAATTCTAGTAAACTCTATTATACCTTCCATAACTGAGTAGCAAAGAGAGTGGACAAACCATCTCTTAACACGTAAGGCTGCTCGACTTTCCGGTACAACATACTGCGAGAGTGGAGAAGGTAAGGATACAACCATTATTTAGCCGATATGATGACACACAAATCAGACCATTGCGAAGACGTCCACGAATAGACCATGTTCTGTGATGGCGAAATTGCTAAAGCTCCGATCGTACACAGTTTGCCGTTAAGCGACAGAGTACATATCCTGTAAGTGAACTAGTTTAGGGACAAACAATTCAACCTCCAGTCTTATTTGATGTGGTTCTCTTATTTTGACCTTAATTTGTGTGATTGAATGGACACTTATATAGACCATTGTGATGGCACCAATGACCATTGTGAAGGCACAAGTAACCATTGTGACGGCACAATGACCATTGTCGAGGTGGCACCAATGTTAAAATGTGATGTTCCAACATGAACCAATTGTCGTGGCACCAACTAGCCCACCTGTGAGCTGCACCCAATGACAAATTGTTTGCCCGTTGGCTATCGCAACATAAAGGCACACACTCAATAGTCGACCTGACTGAGAAAATATAGAGAAACCAGTCCTTGTGGGAGGGCGGCGGGTGCCAATTGAAGCACTTTATCTTAGAATTCCGTAGCGACATTGGCCGGACAAAGAGGCAGGGGATCTTCCCTGAATGTCTTAACCGGGCAACGGAACAGCACCCGAACCTTGGGGTGAAGGGCGCACCAAAACTAAGAAGTGAGTCCTAAGTTTACGAGGGCCATAGCCCATGGCGCCTATACATTGGTGGAACGGCCAAGCCACAACCTTGTGTCAATCGCAAATATTGATGACAAGACACAACAAATAAGAAAAAAAACCAAGAATATGATGAGAAAAGAAGACAAACCCAAAAATAGCCTGGACTAATGGGAATGGAACACCAAAGTAAAAGCAAAAATATACAATTTGAAGATCAAAGGAAGTTATCAGGCTCAGATTTTGTAGGGCAATAGAAACTGTTACTTGTATCAGTCAATTTTCTATTGCAATAACAAGACATCTGAGGCCAAGTAACTTAAAAAAGAAAGGTTTTAGCTCGCGAGTTTTGTCGGCGTAAAAGTTTACTGTGGCCTCCAATTTGATAGAGTAATTGGTAGTTCGTTCCACAAACCAAATGATAGATATCATTTACAAAGGTGAATACACAACAACCCGAAGGTGAATCTCTGTTGATGAGGAAGCAAACCATGTATTAAGGAAACAACCTATGTGAGGCACGAACAATCAAAACCATACTTTAGAACCTCTTAATAATATTCTGAGTAGGCCACCGAAGTACCCACCATATATGTATATAAGATACTAGCGATCGAAATTACTTTCGTGATATCGCGTTGAGTGAAACGTGTTGCTACATAGACCCAATTGTAAAGTGTATGCCATATAGTAGCGTAGGACTCCCTATAAGTGAGGCTATTTGCGCAAGGTGGATTTCACCTCATCACATAAGTTCCCGCTTATTTAAGCTATTCTATTAATATGTTGATCTTACTAGACATCTTAACTATCAAACACACTAAGAAACTCCCGATGGGATTGTAAGCAATTTCCAAGAGAACATCATGGGGTACCGCAAGGTGCTTGTTGCGTGGAAATCGAGGAAAGAACCACACTAAAATCAATAAGCGCATTCAACATTGTGATGCTATGGTACTTCTAAAGGCTAATAGAGACATGTTATAGGTGCAAAAGAAAAAAATAATTAAGCAAGAACCACAACAAAGGTTTAGTTAGGAGAGGGGCCCACCAAAGAGATGAGGAGAGAAAGACCCGAAGTAGAGAGAGAGTAGTGAGGAGGGCCAACCAAGGAGGGCCGAGTATGAGTAGAATGGAGACACCCATCATGAACAGTCTTTTTAAAAGAAGTAAGCAATCTGAGAGTAGCATCGTACAACAGAAAAATGGATAAGCACATCGAGCCTTGTGAAGAGGGAACCCTAACACAAGAGAACCAGGCCAATTTAGTTTATGTGCTGGAGCAAACAAGTTAGAGAAACCCAACCGTGGAATGCTGAGCTGTCTGTAGTAGAAC
Source organism: Rhizomys pruinosus (assembly GCA_009823505.1). Lineage (NCBI taxonomy): Eukaryota > Metazoa > Chordata > Mammalia > Rodentia > Spalacidae > Rhizomys > Rhizomys pruinosus. The sequence goes on from VZQC01013112.1 coordinate 1,011,905, forward strand.
ACCAAGAAAAAACTGATATGAACAACATATAGGTGTATGGGATGCTCCAAGAAGGACTCGTACCGAACACTATGATGTAGATGAAGGGGCCAAGCGATGAAGGCTCCTGCTATAGAGGCGCAGGTGTGTATAGAGAGCCAGCACACAAAAAGAAGACAAAATGCGTGGAAAGAGAAATAAGACACCAAACCAAAATAAGACCATATGTAGAGGGCAACCACAATTTGGAACCAAATAATTAAATACAGCCAAATCCCTCGATATATGATAGGGACTGAATCAAGAAATTATTGCAGAATCCAAAATCAGATTATTCATAGAAACTCTCTTGAAGGACACATTCAAACATGTCTGGAGCCAGAGCAAAAAGTGGCCAACCCAAACTATAACCAAACATAAAGAGCCAACCTATGTATGAGCTTGCCATTTTCAAAGAACAGAACATCAGAGATAGGTGAACAGACATCAATACTGAATAAAAAAAGATGAAGCCCAACTTGTAAGAAAGGCGAGCCAACAATAAGAACATTATCAAATATATGGCAAAAATCACTAATCCACTGTTTAAACCATTCCATGAACCGCAGAGGAGATGGACCAAGCATGCATAATGAAATAAACTTTCCTCCAATTGCTGATGAGACGTCGGTGGCATCCTTTCTGACGTACCAATCTATTGTATGAATTGCGAAGGAGCACAATTATGAAAGCGCGGTTAGTAGAGAATGACCACCAATTTACCCTATTATTTTGTGTTAACACAGTTCTGTGAATGGCCCAACAATTTGAACCAAAAGTTATATGGAGCAGTCGAATTCACATAAGTGGAATAAGGATCCTTCCTGTGGAAGGGTGACATAATAAAGCTTGATACCCCATATGTCCAGATAGCCACCCAAATTATGAAAAAAACCCAAATATCAGTATGAAGCACACAAATAATGTTGGCTGCTTCTGTAATGAGTGCATGCCACAACTCTCTCGATGGAGGTGTTACTAAGTATAACATTTGTATAGACCTGTTTCTTCCAATACAACAGAACCAGTATTACCCCATATCAGTGAATTGGAGGGCATTGCCTTATCAAACAATACACCGAAATTTGAAGCTCGCAAACGTGCTGAGAAACCATTGTTCCATCTTGCTACTAAAAGCTCTGCGAGGACTTCATTTCAATGCACCACCTACATAATGGGACTTTTATGCAATGAAATAGCGATACATGGGTCTTATCAATAGGCCAATGCTTAATCCTGAACCGCAACGCACAGGCTCGACAAAACTACCGTTCACTATCTGTGAGATACAAAGGTGTCCTGATTGGACTAAGGTGCAAGTTATCAGGTCAATAAAAAAGCACATTTCTCAGCTGTTTGCAGTATGAATCAGTAACTTGGTTGTAAATTAAGTTGAAAGTCATAAGTCCAGAAATGCCTATTTGTAAACGTAAATCTCTACATGACTATGGTGAAGAAGTGAAGCACAAAAAGTCATGGCACGCCCTTCAATTATCCTATCCGGACCAATAAAAGTTTTGACAACTACTGGCATACAGACCAAAGAAAAAATCAGTCCACCCCAGTCCAACTTGGTGAACCCACAAATTTGCTGAAATTACTTATAGAAAGGAACTAGTTGGAAGTAGCTAGGGCCCTGAGGACATCATCCTTGGAAGAGATCAACTTAGTTCTCCTGAGCCCCTAGTTTATATCCTTCTACTAAGTATAGGAACACTGATTCAAAATCCAGCCCTGGCTTTCTGAAATCTCTCTCTGCTTTCTTATCTCGTTAGTATAATACTCTACACATGGGACGATATCCTACCTATAGATAATAAAATACTTACTTGCAGTTAACTTCAAAGACTGCACAAAATCGTGGAAAGGGACTACAAATCAATAAACCTTTAGCAATCCGGTCGCAGAATGCGGATCGAAAGACCAGCAATAAGACCGATTGTGACCGTTCAACCAAGAAGTTTATCCTTTATTGAGTAAGGGAAATAACCTTAAAGTTCCACCATTTAGTTGTGGTCACAATACAGCAAAAATGAGAACAATATCTGGAAAGCGACAGAGCCTACCCAGAAAATATCCGTGATCTTCTATATTGTATATAAAAGGCATATAAACTAATAATGAAATGAAAATACCTTCCCGAGATTGAATATATAATGATATTAATGTAGGTAATACCCTCGAGTACTGTAAAAACATCTGAACCAATTGTGTGAATGGTGGCATACTGTTGGGCCCTTGCGTAAACTCTGTTACAACACGAATTAGAGAGTGGATTAAGCAGTTGTGACGATACAACCCCAATTTACTGACAAATATTGTGAAGAAGATTCACCAATAATGATACTTTACCTTAGAGTCGAGCGAGGTGACGAATACTCAAGATACTTGACTAATCCAATGAAGGCAAACCCATATGAAATATTGAGAACTATAATTGGTGTGACCATGCTACAAATTTGAGTAATACAATTATTGTATGAGAAAGGACAGAATGAAGCGTCTTTTTTATACCACTATATAGGTGAATGTAAGTTGTGCTAAATATACAATAACCATTTTTGTTGACAGGAATAGAGGAGACAATATCAATAAATGCTAATCTAGGACGCACGGTGCGATCCACCACTCTAACGTAACTAGCACCTACCCGTCAGCGAGGAGCGCTAAATTGTTAGCTGGCCAATAACATGGTGCATCCACGTGGCACCTAACTCATTTGAACGCCTTTCCATTCTGTCTAGTAATATCTCCATAGGCGGAACACAAGTTGACATTAATGTATCCAACGCTGAAGAAGAAGCATTCAACAAGTTTGCAGCCACCATTCTTGAGAAGCGGCATACCTATCTGTTGTTGGTAGCGTTCTATCGTGTGTTGTGGTAAGTTGCCACCAACTAGCATCACATCCTAAAGAGTCCTCCTGGAACGAAGTGATAGGGCGTCCAACCCGGCAACTGTGCTATCAACACAATTAGCGAAGCCACCAACAAAACTAGAGTAAACTGGTCGAAGACGGCAAGCATCCACAAAAATATGAACATGCCGGGAAGATGTTGTGATGCGCATCTAATCTCCAATATATGCCTCTCATGCTAAGTTTAAGGCGTTTAAGAAGAAGTTATTAAAAACATATTGTGAGTTAGGAGATAACTTATGCTCGTCACATTTGGTTGTTAGCCTGGGGTTGCTCACATTAAGGGAACAAATATGTGTAGATGTGGTTCACCTAATGGAGGGCTATGTAGGGGATAGGATCTCCCTTGAATTTTCTCTTCGGCAGTGGTGCTTCTCAAGTTGCTCGCTAAAAGAATGTGGCGCACAGCCTGGATTTATTAATTTTATAAGTGCACGCCCACTATTGCTTGAAGGCGGTTAATGCATTTGTAGCGTGACAGAGAAGAATTCTTTGCTGGGGAACCCGTCCTATGCAGTCCGACTCAAATAAATCAATTAGCCAATATCCGTATGCAGCTATTATGACGATAAAAATACTTTAGAGGCTATCCACTACGTGTAGGGCTTATCACAACAATAGAATAACTTAATCTCTTCTTGCCTTTATTGCTCTAGCTAAAGTTCAAGTGTGACAGTAGCTCTATAAGGAGAGAGTGGTCCACATGGTGAGGGGCACCAATAAATGTGGACGAAGTTCGACCGCAAAGAGAAGAAATGTTGAATTGTCATTTTCCTCATTTAGGTTGATATTGGCTCTTGGTTTCCTGTATATGGCTTTGACTCCTAACATTTGAGAGGAGGATGGCCATACCCATCCTAAGTCCAATTCCCTACCCTAATGTCTTTAAGGATGCGTTACAAAGGGATTGACTGGCTGTCATTTTGACGAGGACACATCTTAATCTCGATCAATTGAGAGACTGCGATGTTGCTGATCACAAGTTAGCACCCATCTTATGATGAGGTACGTAGTTGGGTTTTTGATCCTTATGTCATTCGCAATTTTAGGGGTCGTATTGCGATTGTTTATGGTCCGATATTGTGTATCGTATGTTGGCACCAAACTTGCCGATGCGTACTGGTAAATTGAATGTCAACCAACTTAGTCAATGATGGTTGACTGAATTCTTGCTGATGGATGCATGCCCGTCTTGATGACGCGCAGTTGTGGCAGCAGTGCCAAACCTAGTTTAGAAGTTGTTACCCGGCCGATTACGTTGTGATCGGTCCACAATTCCGAAAGGCAATTAGGTGTATAGTTTCTTTCAGTTGTATCTTTTCTGGTTTAGAGTTGTAATAGAATGATCGCTGGCGTCAAGAGTTGTTTGGAGATTCCCTGCTTGTTAATGATCCTAGTCCTAAAAAACTATTAGAGTGGATAATGGTGTAGAGTCTTGGTAATGCAATGCTAAATTTTTATTAGTGAGAGTGTCATTCCGATAGAGAATACCAGAATCCGCCGCCCAATTGGACATTTTTGGTTTGGGGAGGGCTATTCCTTAAGATTACACTCAATTTAGCATTCATCCATAATGTTTATTGGGCGTGGCATGATCTTAAAGACTTGTCAACCTGACTCTTTATTTGAGCTAGTTTGGGATCCAGGGGGCAACCGATCAGACTATTCTTAGTCCCATTTCTATGCTAGGTATATTATCCAAATAAACTAAGGCTGGGAATAGAGTATATTTGTGGAGGGTTTTGAACAAATAAATCCACGTCCTGTGATTGATTGGCATCTTCAGTTGTAGACCTACTTGTTTGTACTTGTGCTGTACGTAAATTTCCTCTGTTCATCCCATGGTATTTATGATTTGGTAGTGTTGTATCGCTTCTGCCTCTTTCGGTTATAGCTAGGCCGCAACTTAAGATGTTGTCTGTCGTATTTAAAGGGCCAACAAAAGAGCTCTTTAGAAGTGAGCCCAAATGAATGCTAGGGTTAGGAGCCATATAAAACAATAAAAAGTGACTCGCACTAATTGTGAATAGGGCTGACACTAAAAATTGCGTAAGAACTACCATATTTTACAAAGGTGAGGATAGAAACAACATGTCAATTAAGACACACCCATTGATCAGATCATGGACACAAAACAAAAGATAAATAAGATAGGAATGTTATTCGAAAATGACAGCAAATAAGACACCCATGTGAGAGTCATAAGCACCCAACGGAAGATGGACTCAAAGAAGTGTGATCACCCATCTGGGCGGATACACATCTCAACTTACACTACATCTACCTGGGTCTGAACATAATGGACCAATAAAAAATAAAAGAGTGAGGAAGGAGGTCAACAAGGTATTGCAATAGGGAATCTCTTGATTCTCTACACAGCTCCAGGTATCAGAAAGGTATCATAATTCACACTCCCAGAATCCCCTCCTTCCACAGCTCAGAAAAAATCAAATGATGAGGAGGAGCCTAACCCCAAAATAGCAAGCATTATTGGAGCCTTAGAGCCATCTCACATGTTTCCCAGTCATGTAGCTCCACCAGAATTTAAGTGGGTAGCGGTCATCATACAAAGAAGAATGAGCCTCTCGCTACATTGTGCTGTTCTTCCCTCATCAATCATGATTTGAAGCGAGAAGAACTCCTTGAGGCCTGGGGATTCAGAACTCAGAGGTTGAAGTGTCATGATGGGGAAAATTAAAAGGGCATCCTCTCACATGTGGATTGTCTCCACATTGACAAAGGCAATTCCAAAGATATGGCAAACCCCCATCTGTGAGGGCAAAATAGACTACCGACATTTTAGGGTGCAGCATCATTGAGCAGTGGTTGTCTAACTTCCACGTGGATCCTAGCGGAGACATAAATTGTTAAGATAAGGAGGGTAGACACCCATATACGCTTGATGTGCACCAGTTGTTGAGCTGAGCGATCCTAACCCCGAAAAACAGCTCTGTGTCACCTATCTTTAGCTCGTAATGACGAGCTTGATTTTCTAAGGAATTGACTCCGCCAAGTTCCTAGTCTGCGAGCCCACCCCTGATAAACACAGTTGTTAGCGTCTCACTTATTTCCCAATTAGCCCGTTATCTGTGATTGCAAAATAGTCTCCTGGCAAATCTGTGAGCTTGGAGCGACAATTCAATACATCGACTATAGTGTGAAGTGCTGGTCCAGAAAAAATAGGCTTTTACCCCCGAATATCTAGTTGCTCAGAACCGCACAACTAATGCAACCTTTCCAACCTGTGGACAGCACCAAGACAAATCCGCGGACTTGCTTACGCAGGCGACCAAAATACTGTTTGGAAGTTATGAGTCAGCGAGAAGACTTGTACCCACAATCAACGAATGCAGGCTCATTGGGAGCCAACAGTGTCCGTGACGAGGTCTAAAATAAAAATACACTATTGTCTGATCTGTACGCGTTGCCTGGACAGGTCGAAAGCAACCAAATTATGAACTCCTAAGCGAAGTTATTTGTACGAAGTGTTGAGGCTCCACATCCCTAAAGTAGCCACAACACATCAATCGTGTTACGACAGAGGACTCACCAAGGAGAGCCTATAGTCTATATACTCACCCTAACTGATTGTGCTCGAATGGATTATCGGAAATTGAAATGGAGTCAGTAGCTGAAAGGAGGCTAACGCAAGCACTATGACAATCCTGACTAGAGTCAGGGAAGTAAGACCATTGAAGGGCACCAATGTATTTATTTCCATCCCAGCTTGCTTCCAAAGAGTGCGCAGAAATAGGTAACCCAAATTAATGGCCAGCAGCAGCAGGCCAACAATGACCTGTTCCAAGATTCTTAATACTTAGGAAATTCCAATACCTCTAAAATAAAAGAATAAACCTCCTGTAATCTCCAAATAAAGGAGAGTTTAGAGATAACTGGAAATTAATTCAAATGATGATCTTGAAAAGCTCACTGAAACATGAAAATATTTGGGCAGGAAATTACATAAATTTTAGGGACTAAACCATAGGTACACCAAAGTTTGGTTATCAAAAAAGTAAGAATTATAAAAAAAAGCTAACTCAAGAGGCGCGAATAAAAGACTATTAATGACAGCAAACCTTCAAGTGAAAACACATTGTGGAGATAGGAGAAGCCTATCCAAATGTTAAGAAGCCACATTCATGTTAGAGGCACCAAAAACATAGTAAACAGTTGCACCCACAATAGAGTGGATCGATATTGGTCACCCATATACTCAACCCCGTTATTGAAAAAAGTAAGAATGGGAGAGAACACCCAAAATCTGTCGGAATGCTGTCAAGAATTTATGGGCATCGTGAGTTGATTTGAAGACAACTTATTAGCTGACTATTATTATAGAAAGATGTTTTTACAATATAGACAGGAGAGACAAGACATACATAGAGAACAGCCACGATATTCACTTATGGTATAATTGGCAATCCATTCTAACTTTCAGAGCATTCCCACTTCTGCGAAAGTTCAAATTATAGACGATGCCCATCTTTGTACGGGTTTACCCATGCAATTGGAAGACACATCCTATGTGTGTACATGTACTTACAGATGTTTGGCACTACCAATTGTTGTTGTAGAATGAAAGGAGTGCGTGTTGGGTTCCAGGTCTTCCTCTAGGGGAAAGAGAGAACTGCGTCATCAAACCAATAGGGCTGTGCACATATCTCTGCAGTAGGATTTAGTAACACTACAACATGAGTTGTAATGTCTGGCAGCCCGAAGGGTGCGCTACAGTGCTAGGGTGACGTCTATATTCTTCAGAGCCCTACTCACACAACTGCTGTCACCCAATAGTTTTACCCTGGTGATAGTGACTATTCCCATCATCAGGGAGGAGGTGCAAGCTCCATAAGCCAATTCCCATTCGTCCACAGACACCTCGAGCGAGTCTATCAGGTAGTTCATGTTAAGCCAGCTTTCTGTGAAGGTCTAATACACAGTATTATCAGAGTGAAATGATATCTTAAAGGTATTTGTCCCCACATTTTGAAGTTCGCGTGAAGTGCATTGACCAAAATGTTGAACTAGCTATTTACCCATAGGTTTATAGTGTCTCTGCACAATCATATTGAACCCTCTTGCGTCTAGGGCAAACATGAAGTATTGCTGTTCAGCTCTTACTCACTAGTCTAGTCCATGGTAGTCAGTATTGCTTTTGCATTAACTTCAATTGCTTTTGATGAACAGTTGTGTCCAATAACGACATCAATCTGGAGGTACAAAATCTCTCAGATGAAAAACACAAGGTGAAACCCTCCGTCCTCCCACTCTGATGGATTTCTCTTCACTATCGATTTATTATTTCTTTCACTGTACTAGTAGGCATTGAGGCATTTACCAAGAAAGTTTCCACGAGTTACCGTATCTGAAATTTCAAGCCAGCGTGTGCGTAGCCCGGATACAGTAGAGCCTATAAGATGTTTGAGGTAATTATTAGGAATATCTCTTATGCTATCTTGTAGGATTGCTAGCCCAATCTTTTGCTGATGTGCCACACCTCTGAAGCCACCGAATTTTGGTGATGGAACCCACCAACAGTATGAGCCATGTCATTGATTCGCGATTGGAGTTGACCCCTTATTTAAGTAAGTAGCAGGGACCCAAGATAAGGTAGGGGTTTTTGATGGTAGTGTTACTGCCGTCATACAATTGTAAGTCAACTTATCCAATTTGTTGCCGAAACACGATTTGCTGAAGATGCTGGGGGATCTTACACTGGCCATTGTGAAGAGATGCGCGCTTGTATGTTGCGTCCACCTTGTCCAAATAAATGTCAGGTGCTGAAATTGTGACCCCATGTGTTTCAAGTTTGGAGAATTGCAGTTTGCTCCATTTGGCTCATACCCAGATTGTTTAAGAAATCCCTGTCCAGCTACCAGTTGCTGTTGATGAACCATCGCCATGTAAATCTATAAAGGTATGCCCACGGTTTCTGTAGATTGGCAAGAATTTGAGGTGACAACCCCTATCGAGGTTGCTCTTTTGTTCACTCAGTGGGGTCGCGCTACAGGCTAAGGGGTTGTTTGTTAACTCTATCCAATCAGTTGAATGTTAGAGAGCAAAATTATCTTTCCTAGACCCATTGTGAATGTGCCGCGTGAAGACATATAGTCGAATTCCGGAAATTGTGTTGTATTGGGTGCAACCCATGATGGGCCAATATTGTCGTGTGTGCAATTCAAATTTTTGACCGAGTTGAGAGAAAAGGAGCAGTGGTGTTCCTAATAAATCAGTACCATACCCATTATATTTTTCTAAATCGTAACTGAGCATGGAGGGTGCAACCCTAAAAGTTGCCATCCATCTGATCCAGTCTCTTCAATTCTAGTGTCGCGCTTCCTACAGGGCATTGTAAACCTTAATTTGTTAAGAGACTTTTAAGTGTTTAATGTTTTGTGGCGTCTTTCTGCCCACATGTGTCTGTGTGAGTGCTATCCTCTTTTTGCGAGCGCATTCTGTATGTCTGGGAAGGGTGCTCCTGGTATTCGCACCACTAATTTAGTAGTCCTCATTGGAATATTGAAGAAAGGCGGCAAGGCGGGATTTTTTTAAGTTAATTTGTATCGCACCACTTTGCTGAAAGTCATGATAGTTTCTAGGAGTTTCTGCTGGAGTTGTTTTAGCCTCCTTTGGAAAACTATCAAAATTCATCTGCAAAAAGGGAAAGCTTGGATTCCTCTTTTCCAATGTGGACTCCTTTAATTTTCCCTTTCTTCTCTTATTGCCCCAGCAAGCATTTCAAGCACAACATTGAAGATGAATGCGCATAGTAGGCAGTCTTGCCATGTTCCCACCTTTAAAGGGAATTCTTCCAGCATTTCTCCATTCGTAGGATGATGTTAGGCTGTAAGTTTCTTGTATTATGGAACTGGAAGTAACACAGTCTCAGAAAAGCAAACAATAAATGATATCCCTCATCTGTGGATGCTAGCACTGAGCACTGAGTTGTATGGCAAACTGAGCACCATTAATATTATATACCCTTTCCCTGAAACCAACTGTGCTCTGATAATGTAAATACCTGAACAGGATCTAGAATTAACCCTCCACTTATTTTTGATTTGGTAATCTTGGTGTATGGGTTGAGGATATATAGGGCAATTTTAACATAATATTAAATTTAAAAAGGAATTAAACAGACAAAGCAAATATTAAAAATACTAAAAAAATCCACAATGTAATGCATATATGAACTTCAAAAATAGCTACCTCAATAATAGCATAAGGGAAAGACAATGAATTTAAAATAGCAACAAAAAAAACGAATGGATAAGAGAACTGTAAATTTTGACAAGGATTTATTTATTAATTACATATATGTATGCATGCCGTGTATGTGCATGTTGAGTACAAGGTGCCTGCAGAGACCAGGTGCATCCGATCCACCAGGAGCTGGACTTATAAGTGACAGTAAGTTATTCTATGTAGGTACTAAGAATCTAACTTGAGTTATTTGCAACAGCAGTATGTGCTCTTAATTACCTAAGCCATTAGAATAATTAAAATCCAAGCGAGATTGCCTCAGTAGTCATATCACAGCTGCACAAACATGAGTACTTGTATTTGGATCCTAACACCCATTTCAAAAATAAAAGCTATGTGTGAGGAATGCACCTGAAATCTGAGTGCTGGGCACAGGAGGATAGCTTTGGCTATCTGGGTCTTTGTGATCCCTATGAATTCAGATTTTTTTTCTAAATCTGCGAAGAATGACAGAGATTTTTGATTGGCATTGCATTAATCTATACAAGAGTTTCATTAGGTAGATGGTCATTTAATATGTTAATTCTTCTAATCGATGAGCAGAGCACTGGAGATCTGTCCATCTCCTAGTATTATCCTTAATTACTTTATTCAAAGATTTAATAATTTAAAATTATTTGTATGGATGATAGTACGTCCCATGTAGTTGGGCACCTGTGTCATCAATGCCATGGAGGTAAGAAGAGGGCGGCAGATTCCCATGGAACTGGAAATCTCCACATCAGCTGGGGTGCAGGGTAAGCAAGCAAACCACCCAGCCCCCTGCCAACTGGAACTCTGGAGGGAGGTTCCAGTAAGCCTTATAACCAACCTCAAGGAACTGGCTAGCAGCAGAGAGAGTACAATGATCAGAAGTTGTGATCTGGGTTGTTACTCTCCAAGTTCTTGTGGAACAGAAAGGGAAGCACAAACTATACCTTCCAATATATAACCAAAATTGAAAGCTTAAAACTTAGACAAGTCAACACTCCATAAATAAGGAGAATACAATGAAGGCACCTGAAGGAATCGAGGAAAGCAATCCTTCAACATGGTGAAGAGGCATTAGAGATTTGCATCAGATTACAGGCAAAAGGCAAACCACATGCCAGGAGCATGGACAAAAGAACAATATGGGAAAAGTGCAGAATAACTCCACACCAAACTCTATAGACCCTGTGGAGGACTCCTACAATAGGAACTCCCTAGAGGTAGCCCAAGACATGGATCATAGAATAATAATCACAGATATATTCAAAGAAATCATAGAACTAAGGGGAGAGAATCTAAAACTCAGAAAGGACCTAGAGGGACACAATGGCAAACTCCAGAAAGAACTAAAGGGAGAAAATGACAGACTCTGGAAAGAGCTAGAGGGAGAAAATGACAAACTCTGGAAGGAAGTGGAAACACTGAAAAGATTCCATACTGAAATGAAAAAGGAAACCAATGAACAAAGCAAGGAGCTACAAGAAAAGATTGAGAAGCTCCAAAAGGAAGTAGAAATACTAAAGAAAACACAGGATGAAATGAAAAAGGAAATCAAACACTCATCCAATCAAAAGCAAAGAATGGGAAAAAGCCTCAGAAGCAGAATGGAGGAAACAGAATGGAGCAAGCAGAAAAAAGAATATCAGACCTAGAAGATAACACAGGACAACTAAAAAGCTCAAGTACAGACTATGAAAAAATTTTAAATTCACAATAGTGAAACAACCAGGAAATGTGGGACATTATGAAAAGATAAAACCTCCACATCATAGGGATAGAGGAAGGAGAAGAATCCTAAGAGAATGGTATTGATCAGTTCATCAACAGAATAATAGATGAAAACTTCCCCAAACAAACAAACAAAAAAATACAATCTCATACAAATACAAGAAGCACATAGAACATCAAATAGACTAGACCATAAAAGAAATTCCCCTTACCATAACATACTTAAAATGCTAGGGACAAAATTCTGAAAGTCACAAGAGAAAAACAAATTACATATAAGGGGAAAACCCATTAGAATTACAGATGACTTTTCAGTGCAAACTATGAAAGCAAGAAGAATGTGGACTAAAGCATTTCTAATGCTAACTGACTATAATTGCCAACCCAGCAAAAATGTCAATTCGAGTTGAAGGAAAGAAAAAAAAATGTTCCATGACATAAGCAAGATTAAAGAATACATGTCCGGAAAACCAAATCTTCAGAGAATACTTGAAGCAATTCAAAGGACAGAGGAGAGGAACAACTAACCCCAGGCACCCTGAAAGAGAAATTAATAAAAGCAGAACTTCAGAAGTAGAAACTTAGACCAAAAACACAAATAGATAATAAGGTGAAAGGAAGCAGCACACTTCTGTCAATTATAACCTTAAATATTAATGGACAAAACTCTCCAATTGAAAGGCATAGACTGGGAGAATGGATTAGGAACAGAAGCCATCAATATGCTGTCTACAAGAAAATCATCTCATCCTCAAGGATAGGCACCAACTTAAAGTGAAAGGATGGAAAAAAATATTCCAAGCAAATGTTACCAAAAAAAGCAGGAGCTCCTATTTTTTTTTATTTTATTTAGTTCTTTATGTGTATGAATGTACTGTCTGCATGCAAGTTTGTGCACCCGTGTCGTGCAATGCTGCGGAGGTTAGAAGAGGGTCTCGGATTCCCCTGGAACTGGAGTTCTCCTGGAATTGGAGTTTCAGACGGCTCTCGGCCGCCATGTGGGTGCTGGGGATCGATCCCGGATCCTCTGTAAGAGCGGTCGGTGCTCTTAACCTCTAGGCCATCTCTCCAGCCCCAGGCTGTGTCCTTTCTTTCTCAGCCTTTGAGTTGGTGATGCTTTGACCTGTGGGAACATACAAATCTTTTCCCATAGTTAGTCTTAAGATTAAATTGAAAATTTTTGACAGAAAGGTTTAATATGTAACTGTATCCCCCCTTTTTATTTTTTATTTATTTTTTATTTTTATTTATTTATTTTTGACCTATGAGTCTCAAAAAGGCAGTTGTATCACACATACCTATAGGCAGGAATCAAGGTGTAAATTTCATTAAATTTGTCCATGCTTTTTTGGGTGACTGTATGCTGTTAATTTGAGAAGCAAACTTAATTCTTTAAGTTAAATTATCCTACAGGTAAAAGAGAATGTTATAAGATGATACTGTATAACACAGTTTTCTGATGCAGTCTTTCTGTTGTTGTTCTTTTAATATGCATCCCTCTCCACAAGAAATATTAACAACTGGGTTATTGATGCTAGCATCCACAGATGAGGGATACCATTTGTCGTTTGTTTTTCTGTGATTGTGTTACTTCACTTAATATAATATCCTCCAGCTCCATCCATTTACCTGCAAAGTTCATGATATCATCTTTCTTTATTGCTGCATAGAACTCCATTGTGTACATGTTCTGTGTTATTTAAAAAAAATCTATGAATTCTTTCTCTTTGTTCTTTTAAGTTCTGTGTCCCAGGGTTCCTCTGTATATAGCACACTTCTAATGGACTAGTGTGGTTTGGTGGGAAGATTCATCTTGGTTTTTTATTTTCATATTATTTGTGATCTTATGTTGTAACCTGAGCATATGGGCTTCATTATTGGCTATGTGTCTGACACAAACTTCTAGCCTGCCTTCATTGAGTTGAAATTTAGTTGTTTTTATTGTTGTTATAGCTTCGTTGCTTTCTGATCTAGCATGAATAGTTAGTTGGTCTGTGCTTCAGGTTCTCACATTTGATTTTTTTATTGGATGGACAGGATGTTTCCAGATGGCTCGTTGGGAGCTCTCCCACAGTGGGATGGACCTAGTCCTGAAGCAAGAGAATGGAGACGACGATTAGAACCAGCCTATGGGTAGACGTGAGCCCTCCCAAGTTGCTTTTCACCAGTTTTCTATCATATCAATAGAGAAACCAAAGTAAGACATCATCCAAAAATGCTTTCTTCTTGGACAACCCTCACCAAACATATCAAAGATGAGCAATACCAATAGGTATGTGGATGATACTTGTAATGTTCAGCCTCTTCCAGTGCTTGACAAGTTTCTCAAACCTGATGTCTCAGTTTTCTCATATATAAAATGTAGGTAAAATGCCAACAACATAATGTCGTTAGTGGAAATATTACATGAATAAATGCATAGACTATTGTTTTGATGATCAGTGCATATTACTAATCCAAACTCATACTGAATATCATACAACACATGAATAAGCATTATTCTGGCAATGTTTTCTTCTTGCCTGCAAAGTAAAAGAAGCTTCTAGATAACATTAAATGTTATCTGTTATAAATAAAGATAACATTTAATATCTATTCTCAGTGGTAAATATTTCCAAAACATATTAGCATTAGGCCATTATGCTCAAGAGAGTCCAAGGGAAGGAATTAATTAATGGTCCTATTTATTTTTTAAATAACTTTAGAGAACACTATGCAAGTATCAGGTACCATGCTAAGTGCTGAAAATACAAGGAAAACTGATAGCTTTCCTGTCTTCAAGGCGATTACTGTCTGTTAAGAGAGACTGGCTCATCATTAAACATACATAAAGTAATATGCTGTAGCAGTAGAAGCTGCCTTAGTAACAGAGATGTCAGCAGTTGAACTGGATCTGTAAGAGCAATGGAGAAGACTGTGGGGAAAACTCGGTAATGAAGCACGTGGTTAGGATTCACAATGCCCTAGGTTCAATCACTCAAAATGGAAAAATAAAACAGACCAATGGAAAGGAGAGGACCACTATAGCATGACATAGAAGAGTGCTGTGTATTGTAGAACTGTGGTGTTTCTAGCTTGGATCCTCTAGAATGCAGAACGTGTAAATTAAGATAACAACACTAGGGGTGGAGAGATGGCTCCATGGTTAAGAGCGTTGGCTGCTCTTGCAGAGGAATGGGGCTCAATTCCCAACACCCACATGGCAGCTAACAGCCATCTGTAACTCCAGTTCTAGGGGACCCAAAGTCCTCTTCTGACCTCTGTGGGCATTGCATGATATGGGTAAACCTACCTACATGGAGGCAATATATTGATACACATAAAATAAAAGCTTTAACTAATAAATACTTTTTTAAAGATACTAAGACTAAGCTTGAGGTATCTAGGGCCATCAGAATGAAAAGCAGGAGCAAGGGAAGATGTGATACAGAGTAATGTGGTTTTGTTACAATAGTCACAGCTTCACAGAGAGACGAGGCCTGAAATTACAAGTATGTTTGTTCAGTTCAGCTCCAGCAGAGCTACATTTTCCACAAGAAATAAAATGTATCTGTTTCCCCACTGCTCAAACTTCCCCCAAGCTAGGTCAACTGGGTACTTGATAGTGGTTCAAGAATCCAGGTCTCATACTGGGACCATGTTTATCCAAGTCTGAAATGCAGAATTGACCTTGAGCAGGTTCTGTGACAACTGGGAAAGGCAAGAACCATGTAGAGAGTCAGAGAAACTGTTGAAGAATTTTGTGATTAGAAAATAAAAAGCATGTGAGATGGCTCAGCAGGTAAAGCATCTGCCATGTAAGCTTTCTGACCTGAGTTCTGTTAGGTTATAAAAAGGCTGTGCACCTCCCAGCCCCCAGATAAAAAGGCACATGAGATTTAAGTCACTCCAGGAACATGCTTTACTTCCATGTGGGATTGCCAGTGCAGGCTGCCTGCAGACACGTGGTGGAACAGAGCAGCATGGCAAAGGCAAAGGCAGGGGCAAGATGGAGACTAGGGCCCACCCATTTATAGCCATGGGGCGGGGCCTCAGGTACAGAGGAAAAGGTCAGAAGATTGACAGCCTCTGGAGGAAGTGGGCATCTGTGTGCCCCTTGGGATTCTGGGAAGCCCAGACCTAACAGGTTCCGTCCCCAGAATCCACATGGAAGGAGAGAACTGAGAGACTTGTTTCCCATAGTTGTCCTCAGATCTCCACATGCATGCCAGGATGTGTGAATGAATGAATGAATGAATGAATGAATGAATGAATGAATAAATAAATAAATAAATAAATAAGCTAAATAACTATTTAAAAAAAATTAAAGAAAATAGAAAACATGGAAGAAAGATGGGACAGAAATAGCAAAGAATTCGGGTATGATAGTACATACTTTAATCCCAGCACTCAGGAGGCAGTGGCAGGCAGACTTCTGTGAGATCAAGGCCAATCTGGTCTACATAGTGAGTTCCAGGCCAGCTGTGGCTACAGGGTGACCATGTCTCAAACAAACAAACAAACAAACAAACAAACAACAAAGAAATAGCAAAAAATTATTTGTGAAGGCCCTTGGGTATAGCATTGAAGGACTTAGTTTAATGCTGTCTTAGTTAAATAAACAATACTTTCAGGATAGGGAAGTTCAGTTAGCCATAATAAAGACTTAATTAAGGATCCAGGTAAAAAACCAAGGCTGCATATACTATTGACTGTCTCAATTTTTGGCCAGGATTAAAGAAATTCCTTCTGGGCTATTCCAAATTTAAGTGTAGAGAAAAATCAACTGAGATATACTCATTATGCAGCAAGCATACAGATTGTCCATAGCATGGTGAGTGCACAGGTCTATTCTGTTTAACTTTAAAGTAGAAGTAAGTTATGATGTACTCAAACAGCATAAGGTTACCAGGTCCATCTGGGCACCTGGGTAAGTATTGAATTTTGTGAGCTGGCTGATTGCACTCTCTGGGAATGTACATCGCTTTCACACCTGGCTTACAAAGCAATTACCCTGGAGGATGCAACCATGTTGAATGTTATTTGACACACACCCAACAATAACATCTGGCACTTTTTTGGAAGAATGACTCTTTCAGTGTATGCTAATACTGTTGTCTAACAACAGCCAACATTTTCAAACAGCTTTTCATAATACTTAATTTCATTTAATCAGTATAACATATTTAGGAAAGAGGAATTATTACCCTCTTTTGTGCAGTTGTCAAAATTCAGATAGATCCATAAAGAGTAAATACTGTGCCCAATCCTACAACTAATTAATAGTACAGCTGAAATTTTGAGCCCCGGTTATCTCTAGGGCCCTTGTTTTTCTAGTTTATTCTCTACCTTGCAGATGTTTTATGAGTGAACAAACCTTTGTTGACTGTGAGAAACAGAAAGAACAAAAGTCTTGGATGTTCAAAAGTTATCAAAACACCCAAACCCATAGCTTCCCTATGGCAATTTCTGAACAGACTTAGCTTCTTAGATGACACAAAAGCTCTAGAAAATGAATTCTCCCACATAGGATTTGGTGTTGTCCTTCCCATAATAGGATTTAGCTCAACCTTTAATGCTTATAGAGTTCCTATAATTCAAATGTCTTGGAATTCATCTCAAGGATTTCAAGGAATTAAAAAATAAATCATATGCCATCCTTCACAGTCAAAAGACCTGAATTTACATCAGAGCTCCTTCTTTATGAAGACTTGTGATCTGACTGAATGAAGACTTTAATTTGTCTGCAATTCCTATTAGATGTAAAATGAGGCTCATAGCGGCTCTCTGATGGGATTTTGGTCTGCCGAATGAGATCCTTTTACAAAGCATAAAACATGCAGCAGTTTACCTGTGAGTTGCAGAAGTATCAGTAACCACACTGGAGCATGAACTTCCACCTAATCCTGACTTGAAGTTTGATTCTTGCTTTTCTAAATTCTTGATTTCCTAGAGATCAAAATAATGAAGTTTTGTGTTCATAAGCAAGACATGGAGAGACGAGCGTGATTACGTGCACTGTGTACATGCTGTATAATCTTTCCAATGAAAGAATGACCATTTGTGTCCTGTGTTCTCTACAGCAGGCAATGAGTGTTAAACAGGGTGGGAATGAGCATTATGACCCCCAGACTACCATCTATCTGTCCAGTCTCTGCTTCTCCAGCCCTGGCTGCTTAGATTATGGGATACTTCTCTGATTCCTCTTCTCTTCCTTGTTCTGATTCTGCTTAGATTAACAAACTTGACCCCTCTCACATGTATTCCTGCCTTTCATTTGGTGACTAGACTTGTTTCTTTTCTTTTTCAGCTCTTTTCTTTAAAAAACTGTTGTGAGGGACTGGAGAGATGGCCTAGCGGTTAAGAGCGCCGACCGCTCTTGCAGAGGACCCGGGTTTGATTCCCAGCACCCACATGGTGGCTGAGAACCATCTGAGACTCCAATTCCAGGAGAACTCCAGTTCCAGGGGAATCCAACACCCTCTTCTGACCTCAGCGGCATTGCACGACACGGGTGCACAGATCTGCATGCAGACAGTACATTCATACACATACAGAAATAAATAAAAAAAAAATTAAAAAAAAACTGTTGTGAAATATTTCTACATAAAATAAGGGTAGGATAAGCCAGGCAAGGTGGTGCAGACCTTTAATCCCAGCACTCGGGAGGCACAGGCAGGAGGATCTCTGTGAGTTCAAGGCCAGCCTGGTCTATATAGCAAGTTCCAGGACAGGTGGGGCTACAGGGAGACCCTGTCTCAAAAACATAAAATAAAGTAAAATAAAATAAAGATAGGATAATACATATATTGTCTTTTTCCTTAGATCCCTATTGAAACAACAAACATAAAATACCAGATATAGAAAAATTTTAACATTTGAAATCACAAGTATGTAACAATATCTAGAGAATGTTAAAATAAAATAATGATTTAAAATGTAAAATAAAATAACCCAAGACCATATTCTTAGGGACATTGTCTTGCTCTTCTTTGATTCAAAATATTAAGGAATGAGCCTTGATCAGTTCTGTAAATAGACACAAGATGTCATTTCATTAAAAAAAAGAAAGAAACGAAGATTTAAAAATCTTCTAACATTGGATCAATTTTACAACTAACAGAAGCTACATTTCATTTTGTTTATTTTGGATCACAAATAAAATTACTTAAATAAAAGACCAGTAAATAAGAAAATGCATCTAATTCTTACAGGAAAAGGACAATGTGTATTTTAATGTTCTCAGAGCTAGACAAAATGGACATATTTGTAATATCAGATAATGAATTTGGTAGAAAATTTGAAATATAATATTAAAATGTCAGAAAATATTTTAACACCATGGCTATTAGGCTGATTATGATTTTCCACTTAATCCTAATGAAACTGTAGATTAAATTCACATTTCTTTTGAGCATCTGTATCCAGACCCATAATTATCATTCCACTCCTTGCAGTATTCTTCTTCAGCACTCTGGCAAAGAGAATTAGGATCTCTTTTTTTTTCAACTTATTCTTTCACATAATTATGGTTTCGATCTGAAGAGGTGCCATGATAGTTGCCTAGATTGATAGCAACCAGGCGGCAGAGAAGGCATTGGTAGTTGACTAGAAAACTTTATTGACGTGCTTAAAAATAAGAAGACTGTCAATACTGAATCCTCAGAACTCCTCCAGCTCAGCATGTGACAGCTGTACAATGATCTATATGCTGTCTTACATTTTCATCATGTTCATTTTTTCTTCTTTTTTGTGTTAATTCTGGAAACAGGTTCATTCTTAGATACATTTAATAATTTTTTTGAGACAGGGTCTGCCTATAGCCCCAGCTGACCTGGAACTCACTCTGTAGACCAGTCTGGCCTTGAACTTACAGATATCCACCTGCCTCTCTGCCCCCTAAGTGCTGGGATTAAAGGCATGCACCATCACACCTGACCTAAGATGGTTCTTAGCCTCCATGAGTGTGCTGGGAATCAAACCCAGGTCCTCTGCAAGAGCAGTCAGTGCTCTTAACCACTGAGCCATCTCTCCAGCCCTGAAACATTTCATAATTTTAAATTAGACTCACAATACTATCTGATTTTCACTAGATTTCTTTTATCCATTCTTCCTTTGTTTTCCTTCATAAATTGATCACCTGCTACATTCCTGCACTCTGCTAGAAGCCAGTTGTATAAATGAAATAAAATAAGAGAGCCCTCACTCAAAGAGAGTCAGTAATAGAATCCAATTTATAAATAAAGATTGATAAATTCCTTCACAACAGGTTTTAGTTGTCTGCAGCAGCACACAACAAGGGAGAAATTGGTATTACGACAATAACCTAAGAACTTAAATGAAGGGGGATTCCTTAACAGTGTATTGCAATTTTCCCCCAAAGAGAGAGCCAGGTCTTCAGCTGTGTTGTATCTAAGAGCGGTCATGAGAAAATAGCTGAGGGTTGGAGAATTGGTTCAGAGGATAAGAGTTCATACTACTCATGTAGAGAACCTGAGTTTGGGTCTCAACACCTATGTTGGGCAGCTCACAGCACCTGTAACTTGAGCTTCAAGGAAATCTAAAACCTCTGAATTTCATGGGCACCTATTATCACATACACACACACACACACACACACACACACACACACACACACACTAATTTAAAGTGATGAAAATTTCAGAAAGAGACAGCCTGAGAAACTCTGGTTGTCCCAGTCACATCCTGTTCTCCTTCTAGCCTTGGGCACAGGCCTGCTTTAGCTCTCGGCACTCCAGATCTCTGTACCGCTCTCTTGGTACAGACCTGCCCATTGCCTCCAAGTCTCCCGAACTCAGACCAGCTCAATTTTCCAGCATAGCTTGTTAGACTGTTCATAGTAGATCTCCACACACACCCCCCACCCCACCCCCAGTCTGGGATTTCCTAAACCAGGCAGGCTTCTTCCCTGGAAATTTCGGTCCTGCTCACCATGCTTTAACTTTCTATAGCCTAGAACCTCTCAACTTCCCCATCCCCACACCCTCTTCCTTTCTAATCATGGGCACAGGCCTATTTTTTCTCTTAGCGGTGCTTATTGGACCTCATTTGGTGACCATGGGAAGGGAAAACCCCAGTTTGGAACACAAGGGCAGAACTGATTTTGGTTTGGGCTTGCCAAGGAGGAGACCTCAAACATGACCTCTTTCAGCCTAATAAAGAAAAAAAAAAGTCATAAGCTGAAGATGTTAAAACCTATGATATATATGGCATACATATGTGCATATTTTGGAGTGATGGGTATTGGAAGGAATAACGATGACAACAACAACAACAATAACAGAAAGACTGCATCAAAGAACTGACTGAAATGGTGAACTTCTGCTCAAAACAGTAAACTTCTGCATTAAGAATTTTGAGAGAGACTGAGAAAAAGATGAAAAATATGTTTGGCAGAATGCATGAGCTCTGATGCAGTGGGGTGGCAGGGAGGGGGACAGGAGTCTAGATTTGATTTGTAAATGTGTATGAAATTCACAGAGATTCAATAAAAAAATTGGCTTTGAAAAACCCCACTAAATGTGAGGAAAGTTAGGTGTGATATTCTAAATATATCCAAATATACATGGATGGAAATGTCATAGATCTTAGAGAAAACCCCAATGCTGTCACATCCGTAGACTAATGTAATTTCTTACTAAGTGCAAAATATGTATCCTTATATTTACAGTTAAGTATTCCAGTCACCACTCATCAAAGAAGCATCTTTTGCACCAGATGGAGACTACTACAGTGTACCACAACTGGTCACACACAGACACTTTCTGTGAATTTCCCAAGACTAAGTGGCACATCTACAGTGCAACCTCTACATCTGAGGCTCACAGAACATAGAACAAGATATAAAGAGGATACTAATGAATCTCTCAACTCTCACTAATGAAGCTCCCCCACACAATATAGTGCCAGGAACACAAAACGCCACAAATGGCCAAAGTGTGGAGATTAGGAGTCTGCAAAGTGTGGGTCCTTTAACAAGACTCCTATATTAAGCTTCACCCAGGGCTCAGGGACCACTGTGGAAGAGGAGGCATAAAGATTGTGAAAGCCTGGGAGGAGGTGCATGAACATATGCAAATGGAGTCCTACAAGCCTCTGGGATGCTGCCAACATGAACCTACAGCAGTGGTCTCAGCATGAAAAAGGCCCATACAGATTCAAGCAGACAAAACATAGCATAGAGCTGTGGAAATGGTCAGCAGGTCCCAATCTTAACAGAACTATTTTCAGCTGATTACTGCTGGCTCAGGAATTACTGATCTTAAAGCAAGGGACTTTGGATGGGCTGACTAGACATCAGTGGAATTAACTTGCACTGAAGAACCTCAGAGGATGCTAACTTGACACAACAGGCCTTGACACAAATGTCAGAGTATAGGAATTCTAGTGGGGGGCTATGGAAGGGTACTAATGGAGAAGGTGGTATAAAGGTGATTAAGATGGATCGAGGTGTTCTGGGTGAAATACACAAAAATTCAATAATAAAAAATAAAATTAATTCATAAAAATACACTTTACAAAAATCTGAAATAATTAATAAAAATATTTAATTAAAAATTTTAGAAGGAGAAAACAGAGTTTGTGATGGAACAGGAGTCTCAAGATGGGCTCTAGCCATACCACCCTGCTTCCAAGTAGAGGTACATCTTTGAATTGAGAAACACACAAATACTTTTAAGAATCATAGTACAGTGTGATATAGATTATAACAGATAATTTTCAATTTTAGAAAATTCATCACAAAATCAGAACCCGGAGAGTGGAAATATTTATGCCAAGTTTTAGATTAAAATCTCTATCTGCATAACCTACTGTTCATAACAACCCTAATTATGATCATATGATCATTTTATTCAACTTAAAGAGCGAAAACTGAATTAAAGGCAATTTAAAAAAAACACAGTAGTAGATAGTCAAGATTAATTCATGACTAGAATTTAAGCTCTTAACTAAACTTTAAAGGATTCTACTTGACTGCATGTTAAGTTCACCTGGAGACCTTTAAAAAATATTGTTATCCAAGCTAATGTCAGACTAAATAAATGACAATGTTTGGGTATAGAGCCTAGAAATGGGTATTTCTCTTTTTTTATTTATGTTTTATTTATGTGGATGAATGTACTGTCTGCATGTAGGTTTGTGCACCCATGTCGTGCAATACCACGGAGGTCAGAAGAGGGTGTCGGATTCCCCTGGAACTGAAGTTCTCTTGGAATTGGAGTTTCAGATGGTTCTCGGCTGCCATGTGGGTGCTGCGGATCCTCTGCAAGAGCGGTCGGCACTCTTAACTGCTAGGCCATCTCTCCAGCCCTGGGTATTTCTCTTTTTTAAGTTCCACCAAGATAATTAAGTTTGAGAACCATTCCATTATTCTATTCTTGAAAAGTGAAGATGATTTCAGTTGACAGTTGAGGGGCTAATAGAAGTTCTCCAGTAGGAATCAAGGTAGGTTAAGAAAAAAGACATGCAGCACTCCTACATCAAAAGCTTATGGAGGGGTCTGGAGAGATGGCTCAGCGGTTAGAGCACTGGCTGCTCCTGCAGAGGACCTGGGGGTTTGGATCTCAGCAGCCATGTGGTGGCTAACCTCCAGTTCCAGGGGAATTCAATGGCCTCTTCTGACCTCCAGGGGCATTGCACAACAAAGACACACACACACACACACACACACACACACACACACACAGAAGCAATGCTGTCATACACATCAAAATAATAAATAAATAAATGAAAATTTCTATTTTAAAAAGCTTATGATATGAGGGGGGAAGTGAGTCAGGAAAGACTATCTCAAGTCATATTTTGAAAGGCCTTGAATTACATAAGAATCTTGGGGATGGAGTGATGGCTCAGTGGATAAAATGTTTGCCACATGAGCATGAGAACAAGAGCGTGGGTTCTCAGCACCCACATAAAAACCAGGTAGGAAGGCTGTAGAGATGGCTTAATGGTTAAAAGCGCCAACTGCTCTTGCAGAGGACCCGGGTTTGATCCCCAGCACCCACATGGCGGCTGAGAACCATCTTTAACTCCAGTTCCAGGGGAATCTGTCACCCTCTTCTGATCTCCCTGGCATTGCACAACACAGGTGCACAGACCTACATGCAGACAATACATTCATACACATAAAAATAAAAAAAAAACAAACAGGTAGGCATGATGGGCTCCTGTAACCTCAGCTCTTTGGAGGTCTGTACAAGCAGAACTGGCTAGCTAGTCTAGCTCCAGTGTAAGGCCCTTGCTCAGCAAGAGATGGAAGAGACTCTCAGTACCAACTTCAGGCTTCACATACATAGGCACACACATGCACCCACACATATACAAATGTACACACGCATGCACATCACACACACTGTCACTTAATTCATCCTGCAATCAAAGGATAGCCTTTAAGAAATTTTAGGTATCGATTTATTTTTAGAAGGTCTGAGTCTCTGGGGTACAATGAAATACAATAAATGGTTTAGGGTCTGTTGAAATGAACCAAAGAATTCACATTCCCAGTGCTCTCTGTTGCATCCCACTGGAAAGTTAACATGTTTTCAATGTTTATAATTTAATTCCGAGTTAATTCTCCACTGTATTTTTACTCTGCAGCCATTATCCTGATGTGAATGAACATGAGACACTTAAGATAAATTTAACAATCATTTAGTCATGAATAGAACTGAGGTGATTCACTAGCCCTTGATGTTAGTTTTTCATCCCACATGGAGTAAAGACAGATAAAAAGACAACAGTAGGAGTTCGAATTTGAAATTAGACTCAATTATTTTTCTTCAACCAAGAGAATTCTCCTTGAGCCCCAGAAACAATGGCATTTCTTTTTTTAATTTTATTTATTTATTTATTTTTATGTGTATGAATGTACTGTCTGCATGCAGGTTTGTGCACCCGTGGTGTGCAATGCTGGGGAGGTCAGAAGAGGGCGTCGGATTCCCCTGGAACTGGAGTTAAATACGGTTCTCAGCCGCCATATGGGTAACTGGGGATCGAACCCGGGTCCTCTGCAAGAGCAGTTGGCGCTCTTAACCACTAGGCCATCTCTCCGGCCCCAACAAATGGCACTTCTAAAAGTCACAGCTTATGCCATAAATCATATCCTCTTCTCTAAATTCTTGCATGTTTCCAACCACCTACCAGAGATGGGATACAGAAGCAACGGGGTTCCACAAACGCTGGTGAAAGAGCTGCCTTTGCTGTAATCCTACAACACGCCCGGGTTTCTGCCTCTGTTCCAAGTAGAGACTGCTGAGGAATCCTCTCAGGAGTGGCGTGAGGAACAGAAATGTTTACGAGTCCTCCTGTGAGGTCTCATATGAGAATAAGCCGTAATTTCAACTTTTTCATGTGGAATTAGTTTCCTTTGCATCTAGACTAATAAAACTTGTACCATCCTTGGGAAAATTGAGAAAATGGTCACTCAAATCATTTTCTGCAGAGCTTAGTTCTCTGGTAGAACCCAAGTGATAAATTAGATAGATGGAGAAAACTTAGGACATTTAAAGGAGAAGAAGCAAGATATCCAAGCCCCTTTCATTTCAAAGGTAAGCCACTCCAGATCCAATCGTGAGATTGGAATTTAGGCAACCCACATATTAAGAGAACTTGCCCTTTATTAATTATTCTGTTTCCTGAAAACAGTCAACCCAAAGAATGAAAAGCCTGGGAATGCACTACTTGGTCATACACTTACAAAACAGAAACACAATATGGGACTACAGGGAGAGATACCCTAAACCAAAAATTTCAGAGGTTACTCTAAATAACATTATCTGACCCTAAATAACTCTTAAGTATACATTTGAATATCTTTGTACTTTTAGAAATGAAGTCTTTAATTTCTGAAATTAAACAATATAACCTGAAAAATACAAGGTTTTTTTTCTGTCTTCTGAGACCTCATTAACATGGTAGAAATAATTATTTTAGAAATAATTTTTAATATAATTTTGTTAGTGGATAGGTACCACTAAAAGGATCTTCAGAGTTAAATGCTAACATAGTGAGTTATTTAAGTTAATACATTGCTTATAAAGAATGTATATGAGGGGCTGGAGAATTTGTTCAGTGGTTTAGATCACCAGCTATTCTTGCAGAAGACCCAGGATCAAATCCCAGCACCACATGATAGATAGCAACTGTCTAAAACTCCAGTTCCAAGGGACCTGATGCCTTCTTCTGTCCTCCACAGATGCTGCACAATACAGGTGCATATACATGCACATAGAATAAAATAAATAAGTAAAAACAAAAACAATAAGAATGTACACACTTTTAATCCAAGGACTAAGGAGGCAGAGACAGGCAGATCTCTGTGAGATTGAGGCCACCCTGGTCTAAATAGCCAGTTCCAGGCCAGTTGGGGCTACAGGGAGAACCTGTCTCAAAAAGACACACACACACACACACACACACACACACACACTCACAAGAATTTATAGAACAATTGTGCTTTGAGTATTATTTTTAATTTGTTGGTTTTCCCCTTATTCTGGTGTGTTGAAATGACTTTGCCTTTTTTGCTGCAGAAGGGAAATGGAAAGTCTTATTAAAAGCCTTCAAATATTTTCATACTCTTAAAGTATGTAAATACATACTAATCATATCTAGTGTGAAAGGGTTTTGAAGTATAATATAGAACAGAAACTGGCAGGATCTTCTGAGAAAAGTTTAAAAAACAGTAATTAAAAACTAATTTTAAAAAACTAATTAAAATCCTCTGTTGCTACAGTGATTTACCCTGCCAGAGGAGACACTGCCTGTGCATGTGACCGTTTCCTTCACAGCCACTGTCCTTCAGTTCCATAGGAGTGTACACAGTGCAGACATGTTTAAAATGCCTGTGAAAAGAACATAGGAATGAATTTTCTTGTAGATGTCAGATCACTGACAAAAAAAAAAAAAGAAAGAAAAAAAAAGGAAAAAAGAAAAGAAAAAAAAAAGTCAGCAACAATTGGTCTCTTGAACCCACACTAGCAAGATGCTGTCCAATCGGAAAGGTGAGCTTCAGACCTCCAATCCTTCATGCCACATCTTTGCTGGAGGGGGGACCAAGGTGTTGTCGGCCATCCTTTATGAGTCCTTCCCAGTGCATGTGGCACAGCCAGCTGTAGTGCTTGCTGATCGCCAGCTACAAGTGCCAGCTCGGCCACAGCAGGAGCAGGTAGGCTCAAGTGCCAGCTCGGCCATGGCAGGAGCAGGTAGGCTCAAGTGCCAGCTCGGCCACGGCAGGAGCAGGTAGGCTCAAGTGCCAGCTTGGACAAGGTCAGGACGCTGTAATTACTGCTTGGCCAGTGACAGTCTGGCATCAGGAACTAAAACTTTGCTCAAATGTGGTTTTTATAGCACTCTAAGGAAGCGAAAGTGACATGCCAAATAACTATGTAATATAATAACAAAACTTGCTGATAATACGTTTTGAGATTTTTTTAACTCAGAAAAAAAATGGAAGTTGTCCTGATCGGAAGCTATGTGGGCGCATGCAGACTGCTGCTGTGTCACACACAGCAAGTGATACCTGGTTTTCCTAGCATCTTTAAGTTTACTCATTCCTTTCTGTATCTCAAGTTATAGAGTCAGAGATACCGCAGTCACAAATGACATTTTAACTTGTAAAATTGTGTGATGATACTTATTATCATTTGGAAATACAGAAGTAGGAATCTGGCCCCATTTCACCAGACATGAATTTCAAGTACTTGCTGTCTTAACAGTCAGTGTCATGATGTCTCTGTGAGTCCCTCCTGTCACCGCATCACTGGTTGCCACGAGCAGGTGGCCAAAACGTCTTACATTGCTGTATTAAGGTTTCTGCAGCTGATACTGAAAAGCTGGTCCAGTGTATTACAGCAGGCGACTAATGGTGCATACCTATCTCTGTGTCCCCTTCAGTGAGCTGTAGTTGTGGGTTTGTGTGCTTTGTAGCCTGTTTTACAGAAAGCAGCCGACAATCGACGATTCCAGAAGCGTGAACAGCTGCGAGTCAGAACGGAGTGTAAGGTGGAAGCTTTCGTGAGGGTTTTTGTTTTTGTTTTACTTTTCATTAAGACTGGAATCAAGTTTACATGTAAACTATTGGTAATTTGGGGGCTGGAGCGATGGCCTAGCGGTTAAGAGCGCCGACCGCTCTTGCAGAGGACCCGGGTTCGATCCCCAGCACCCACATGGCGGCCGAGAGCCGTCTGAAACTCCAATTCCAGGAGAGCTCCAGTTCCAGGGGAGTCCGACGCCCTCTTCTGACCTCCGCGGCATTGCACGTCACGGGTGCACAGACTTGCATGTAGACAATACACTCATACACATACGGAAATAAATAAAAAAAAAATTTTTTTTAAAAACTATTGGTAATTTAAGTTTCCTTTTGTGTCAATCAGTGTAAGCTGTCTAATTTGAAAAAAAAAAATGTAGGTTACGAAAAATAAAGATTTAGGCGTTCCAAAAAAAAAAAAGAATTTATAGAACAAAAGTGAAGACAGTATCATTCTCACTGGTGAGAAGTTTAAAGCTTTCCACTACTGTCTGGAATAGGACAACAATGTTCACACCACTTCTATTCAGCATCATGTTGGAAGTCAGCTAGAGCAACAGAAGAGCAGAAAGAAATAAAAAGCATCCAAAGTGGGAAGTTAAGTTTTCTCTATTTAAAGATGAATGGTCTTATATATGGAAAAGTCTAAAGATTCTAGAAAAGGAAAGAAATCAGCTGGAACTAATAAATGACTTTATTAGAACAAATAAAGTTGAAGAACATAAAACCAATGTATAAAAATCATAGCACTATTATACATTTGCAATACAGATACAAAAAGAAATCTAGAAAACACCTATTCACTATAGCCACAGAAATAAGAAAATTAGGAATTTACTGAGAAGATGAAATAGCTCCACATTGAAAACTATAGAATGCTGATGAAAGAAATGAAGACAAAAATAAATGGAGACTGCCTATGTTCATGGATTGAAAGAACTGAGATTGTTAAAATGTCCATATTAGCAAGGACAACCTACCAAGCCAGTATTGTCTTTATTAAAAATTCCAGTGACATTCTTTACAGAAATAGAAATAAACCAATCCTCAAATGCACCTGGATCACCAGAAAGACCCTGATTAGCCAAAGCAATCTTGAGGGGAAAATTAAAAGTCGAAGACTCCAAAATATACTATGGCCAGGCATTGTGGTGCATGCCTGTAATCCCAGCACATGGGAGGCAGAGGCAGGGGAACCTCTGTGAGTTCAAGGCCAGCCTGGTCTACATACTGGGTTCTAGGACAGCTGGGGCTACAAGGAGACCCTGTCTCGAAAATACAAATAAATAAATAAATAAGTAAGCGTTGGGGGAACAGAATTTTCAATGCAGAAAAATAAACTGAAAATGGACTAAAGACTTTATTATAAGACCCATAATTGTGAAACGATTTGAAGAAAACATTGTAGAGGACCCAGGTTAGGTTCCCAGCACCCACATGGTGGCTAACAACTATCCGTACATCCACTTCTCTGGATCCCATGCCCTCTTCTTTCCTCCATGAGCATTGCACAATGTGCCGTGCCATGCCAGCACTAGGCTCATAGACATAAAAATAAAATAAATGTAATAAATAAAAATATTTTTTAAAAGAAGAAAGTGCGGAGAGGAATCTACATGATGCTGGTCAGGGTAAAAGCTTTTTGGAATGATTCTGAGAGAGGAACTTATTTGTTTGTATACCCACTAAGCTTCAATGAATGGCTCCAAACCTATGATCAGAACAGACAATCCTGGTTAAACTCAGTGGTTCACAAAACAAAATGATTAAGCATGTGTGAAAATGAATGAGAGATAGAAATAGACTTGTCAGGGAGGAGACGGATGCACAGGGGCTGTGGGGAGATAGGGAAGGGGGGTAGGAGTCAATACGCATTGTGTACATGTATGAAAATGAAAATTTTGATGATTTAATTTAAGTAATAAAAAGACCTAAACAAATAATGACAACAAAAATGAAAATAAACAATTAGGATTATGCCAACCTAAAAACATCAGGATAACAAAAGAAGTAATATGCATGGTGAAGCCAAAATCTCTGGGCTGGGCGATTATACATGTGGATATGATGTGATAAGTGGTTATTATCCTACACTTATAGGGAGTTTAAATAGAAAGAAAACAAATAACCCAATTAAAAAGGAGTCAACGGACATAAACAGTCTTCAAAAATACATACAAATGAGTTTACATAAAAATCTCAAATCAGGGGCTGGAGAGATGGCCTAGCGGTTAAGAGCGCCGACCGCTCTTACAGAGGACCCGGGTTCGATCGCCAGCACCCACATGGCGGCCGAGAGCCGTCTGAAACTCCAATTCCAGGAGAACTCCAGTTCCAGGGGAATCCGAGACCCTCTTTGACCTCCGCGGCATTGCACGACACGGGTGCACAGACCTGCATGCAGACAGTACATTGATACACATACCGAAATAAATAAAAATTAAAAAAAAAAATCTCAAATCACTGTTGTGAAATGCCAATTGAACCTTAGTGCGCTATCACTTCACATCTGTGAGAAGAGTCACTTTTTTTTTGAGACAGGGTCTCCCTATAGCCCCAGCTGGCCTAGAACTCTGTAGACCAGGCTGGCCTTGAACTCACAGAGATCCACTTGCCTCTGCCTCCCAAGTGCTAGGATTAAAGGTTCGAGCCACCACACCCGTCTTAAAGGCAGTTCTTAGCTGCCATGTGGGTGCTGGGAAACGAACCCGGGTCCTCTGGAAGAGCAGTCGGAGCTCTTCAGTGCTGAACCATCTCTCCAGCCCCAGGTCAGCATGGCCATTAAGGAAAGCATTTGAGGTTCCTTAAAAGTTAAAAATAGAGGGGCTGGAGAGATGGCCTAGAGGTTAAGAGAGCTGACTGCTCTTGCAGAGGACCCGGGTTCGATCCCCAGCACCCACATGGCGGCTGAGAACCGTCTTTGACTCCAGTTCCAGGGGAATCCGACACCCTCTTCTGAGCTCCTCGGCATTGCACAACACAGGTGCACAAACCTGCATGCAGACAGTACATTCATACACATACGAAAATAAATAAATTTTTAAAAATTTTAAAAAGTTAAAAATAGAGCTTCCATATTATGTGGCAATTGCCTTCCTCACTATCTATTCAAAGGCAATGAACTTGCTATATCAAAAAGATATACTTCCATGCTCACTGCAGCTTTAGTCACAATAGCCCAGATGTAAATCAGTGCCTCTTACCACTCATCAAGGAGCTTCTTTTTGCAACAGACTACTAACAAAGTTCCACAACTGGTTAAATGCGGAGAACAAGTGACTGTGAGGTGTTCAGCCCTAAGTGACACATCCACAATGCAAGCTCTACACCTAAGGCTTGGGAACTGTGCAGAAGAGGGGCTGGAAAGAATGTAAGAGCCAGAGCGACGAGACACCTGCTGCTAGTTAACGAATTCTAGAACAATACGGAAGCTACACTCTGAAATCTCCACAGTATGGTAGTATAAAGAAACCTTCGTAATGACAAAGCTAGCTGACACGCCATTGTGGACCGGGGAATGTCACGAGATTCCACCTTAAGATGAAGAGCTACAGACAATCAGTGGATGCTCAAGGAGGGAGAAGCATTTTTCTTCAGGGACCAGCTCCTTGAGAAATTATCTAACCCCGAGTGAGAAGCCCTACACACAGGTACAAATGAGCACTGCTAAAAGGACTCAGTTCGTATATAACTCAATGCATTATATATCTAAAATATATGTGTGTGTTTATGAAAAAAAATATATATATATAATAAAGAAGAGGACAAGAAATCGAGAGGTAGTGGGAAGACGTGAGGTTGCAGGAGGAGTAACTGGGAGACTGGGAGGATGGGAATAATCCAAAAACAATAGTCATGTATGAAATTCTCAAAAGAGCCAGGCATGGTGGGGCACACCTTTAATCCCAGTACTTGGGAGGCAGAGGCAGGCAGATCTCTGAGTTCAAGGCCAGCCTGGTCTACACAGTGAGCTCCAGGCCAGCTGGGACTAAAGGGAGACCCTGTCTCAAAAAGACCAAAAAAAAAAAAAAAAGTAAAAAAAGAAATTTAAAATAGATATTATCAACCAATCTATGTGGCCATAGTCAGAAGAACAGGCAACAACTTGTATGCTCCTAGGTTATATTAAATTAATTAGTCATGAAAAGGCAAATAACATGTGATCTCACCAAGGATAATAAAATTTCAGGTTCATACAAGCAAATGTTAGAGTAATGGTGATTAGAAGTGGGGGAGAGGCTCAGGTTAGGCATATGTTGGGTAAATGATACAAGATTTGTTAGCAGATATAAATTCAAAAGATAATTGAACCACATACCAACTTAAATAATGACAATGTATTATTTTCTTGAAAATAGTTAATTTTAGCCAGGCGTGGTGGTACATGCCTTTAATCTTAGCACTTGGGAGGCAGAGGCAGGCAGATCTTTGAGTTCAAGGCCAGCCTGGTCTACAGAGCTAGTTCCAGGACAGCTGGGGCTACAGGGAGACCCTGTCTCAAAAAGATTTTTTAAAAAGTCAATTTTAAGTGTTCTCAACACAAGAAATAAATGAAGTAATGTCCATGCCAACTAGCTCAATTTACATTTCTCAAAACGAAACACGTTTCAGAATATGCTGTACACAATAAGAATGTATAACTTTTCATTGTCAATTAAAAATTAGTTAACAGGGGCTGGAAAGAAAACTCAGTGGTTAATAGCATTGCCATTCATGCAGAGGACCTGGGTTTGGTTCCCAGCACTCACATGTTGATTAACAACCCTCTGTAACTCCAGTGTCAGGTGATCCAAAACCTCCTTATGACCTCTGCAACCACTGTACACACCTTGTGCACTTACACACATACAGGCAATATATTCATACACATAAAATAAAAATAAAACTTTAATTTTTACATTTTATTTATTATTGTTATGTGTCTGAGTTTGTTGCCTACATGTATTACAAGTTTATTTCTGTCGTGCAATGCACACAGAGGTCAGAAGAGGGTATCAGGTCCCCTAGAACTGGAGTTACAGACAGTTGTTTTCTGCCAAATACGTGCTGGGAATCAAACCCAGGTCCTCTGCAAGAGCAGCCAGTGCTCTTAACCACTGAGCCGTCTCTCCAGGTCCCCCCCAAAAAACAAATTCTTAAATAAAGTAAAATAAATTAATTATTTAACAAAGAGAATATGTTTTGCTCTTTTGAGTTTATTAAACATACTTTGATTTAAAAATAATTTATTGCAAAGTAGGTACAAAATTAACCTGGAGAAGTCAAAGAAGTAAAGGAATCTTGGTAGGAAAGCAAGCAAAAAAAATATGACTACTTGAGTTTCCGTGGAGAAATTTGTTTTCTTTTGGTGGCTGTAAGAGAAACAGAAAGACAAAAAAAAAAAAAAAAAGCCTCATGAGAATGTTGAAGACAGGTAAATCTGCACCCACCTGCCCACCACTCCTGCCCCCTGCCATGCCCCAAGTAAAGCTGGAATGTCTAAGAGGTAAAACTGTAAGCAAAATGATGAGTGTAATGTAAGTTCACCTTCGAAATGACATTACTTGGAAACCACTTTGGTTTTGCATTGATGCTTATTAGAGAAAAAGCATACACCATCCCTGAGATTCTTCTATATCTGCAGCTTATCTTTTTTTTTGGGGGGGGGTTGTCTGAGGAGTCACAGGCACGTAATTTAATATAAAGTAATTGGCTATGCTCTATGTAATAAAAAACATAAATTCTCTCTAAAAACAATTCAATTTCAAAACAGGCTCAAAAAAATTCCCACAGAAAAAGTTCAAAGGAACATGAGCTCACAAGCAAAAATCCCCAAAACACAATAGACAAAAAAAAAAAAAAACCAACCACCTGGGAAATAATAAAAGCAGTGGCCAACAGAGTTAGATCTGCAAAATAGCTCCCAAACTGCGCGTTGGCAGAGGACAGGAAGTAGCCACCATAGAACTGGACAAAAAGGAAAAAACTGAGATTCTGATAAAATGTTAAATGATTTTGGACTGTCTGACAGCTTGAACTAAGGTTATCTCCCATATTTGAAGATGGTCAAGGAACCTTTAGAGGTGTGGCCATGCTGTAGGAAATACGTCACTGGGGGGGGTGCCCACTCCCCCTTCCCCTTAATGGACTCTTATCCCATTGGAACCATAAAACCAAATAAAAATATTTCTTCTATATGTGACCCTGGTAAAGGAATGCCTGGCATGGCCAGAAATAAGAGAAATCTCTACTCACCTGCAGAATCCTTCCCATTGATCTCGACTGTATATTTATGAAAAGGCTGAGAAGTTTGAGGCTGGAGAACACACAAACCAAACCTCTCTAAGAAGGAAGCAGAGTCTACTGTGCGGAGAGAAGCCACAAAACCTGCTTCATTCACCTGAGCGGAAGCCCTTGCTCTCAGTTAGACACACATCTGTCTTGGAGCTGGCAAGATGGCTCAGTGGTACAAGCACCTGTGGCACAAGCCTGACAACCAGAGTTTGATCCCCAAAACTGACAAAGCCAGATACAATGGCACACATCTGTAATCCCAACACTCCTACACCAAAATGAAAGGTGGAGACAGGGGAACAGCCCTCCCAGAAGTTCCGGTGCCAGCTAGCCTAGGGTCTGCAGAGAAGCATAACAGGAGAGGCCTTCCCCAGCAAGATGAAAGGGACAGAACTTACTCCCGAAAGTTGTCCCTTGATCTCCAAACATCCCTGCCCTGTGGCACCCACATCCGTGAGCATACAATGTGTGCACACACAAACACTACTAAAACAATATTTTTTTAAAAAAACAGAAACTTTATTTACCCAAAAGATATTTTATCACTTTCACTATATCTTCAAATATTTTGGAAAGTACATAGTGCTCCTAAACCATTCAAAGTCTGCCTTAAGACAACTGTGCATAATAGTTTTATAACACTTAAAACTACTTCACTGGGGCTGGAGAGATAGCCTAGCAGTTAAGAGCACCAACTGCTCTTGCAGAGGACCCGGGTTCAATCCCCAGCACCCACATGGTGGCTAAGAAACGTCTTGAACTCCAGTTCCAGGGGAAACCGATGCCCTCTTCTGACCTCCGTGACATTGCATGACACGGGTACACAAACCTACATGCAGACAGTACATTCATACACATACAAAAAATAAATAAAATTAAAAAAAAAAACTACTTCACGGATTATTTCATTTCAGTTACTTGTTTAGTAGAAATCACTAGACAAAACCAATAACTTATTTCTAGAGTAAGCATTAGCTCTCCATAGAAAAATTGGTAGAAATTGGCCATTTCACCTAAAAATAGCACAAGGAAGCTTTTAGTTATTACACAATCATGATGCATTGGGCTAGCACCACTCAAAAATTAAAAAAAAAAAGGCTTCCTTTAATTTCTGAAGACTTCTTGGCAAGTAGAATTAACACACCAGGAAAATAAGCTCTAATAGACAGACAGACAGATAGATGACAGGTAGATAGGTAGGTAGGTAGGCAAGCAGGGAGATCATAGATAGGAAATGAGAGGAAATTTAGAATGCAAAGTGCCTGTATAAGAAATAATTGCATGGAGATGACTTTATTCTGAGTTGCAGACGAGTGATCTAGAAGAGTGGGTTATAACTAACTACATATGGGGAGAGATGAAGAGGTGGGAGTATGAAGAGAGAAGGGAGTGATCTTATTTTGTAACCTAAAAATGTTTCAAATTGAATCAGAAAAGTAACAGTAAAAAGTGCAATTTTCATATGGGTTTTCTGTTTCTGGTTTGGCAAGAACTAATCATCGATACACATCTTCACTGACACCCACATTTCTCTAGTCATCTTAGTCTCATTCAATAGTTATCTACTGTGTGTAGGCACCAACATGGTCATTGAAAACACATCATAACAAGATAAAGAGCTGAGCCTGGCACCACCTGCCTGCAATCCTAGCACTTGGGAGCCTGGCACAGCAGGATTATAAATTCAGAGACAGGTTGGTCTACATAGTAAGATCCTGTCTCAAAAAACTAAGAAGACAGAACCAAGGATAGAAAGTTGGCTATGCGGTAGGAAGAGCAGCTCTGCAGAGAATTCACAATGTTATTTATCAGCTAGTATCTCAGATGTGTTCAAGGAACAAAGAGGACAAGCTGGCTGGGATAGAACAAGAAACGAGGAGGGCAATAAAACAGCCAAGAGAGGAGATTCCCTCCCCCTTACTCATTTCTCCCCATCTGAGCTATTAAGTCCCACTGAAAGAGACACATCAATGCAGAGGTGGAATTCACTGCAATACATGACCCAACACGAGATGCTACTACAACTCAGTCCTGCCCATGTTATTCCTTCCCTAGACCATTGCCCACAGCAGAATTTTCAGCTCTGTTCTACAGTATGCTTCATCTCCACAGATGTCTTGTTCAGAGGGGAAGAAGGACATTGGTCAGATTCAAGCCCATGCAATCCCACTCTCCCTTTCCTAGCTGGTTCAAAGGGAGAAACCTTCCATCTACTCAGGCCAGTTCTCTGTACCCTATCTCTGCTCTTAAATTCAGTTTTTCTGCTGGGACACCTCCAAGGTCTCCTT
Organism: Rhizomys pruinosus; assembly: GCA_009823505.1. Lineage (NCBI taxonomy): Eukaryota > Metazoa > Chordata > Mammalia > Rodentia > Spalacidae > Rhizomys > Rhizomys pruinosus. The sequence continues at coordinate 1,048,392 of VZQC01013112.1, forward strand.
CCCCGAGGTCTCCTTTTTAAATATAACTATGCCTCTTCAATCTTCACTCTACTTGATCATTGAGTTCTGTGATGGTTAATCCTGGGTGTCAACTTGACTGGACGAAGGAACAAATAAGAGAAAAGGATCTTCGGATTGGACCACCTCAAACCGGATGGCCCACCCCAAATGTGGGCATTACCTTCTGCCAGCAGGCAGTATAAAGGGCCATGGCAGAGGGAGCTGGTCCCTTTTTTCCTGCGGCTTGCCTCTCTCTCACTGGTGAGTTTGTCTCGCTGCTGTGATCAACCCTTCAGATCCCAGCGTGTACTGAGACCGGCAGATCTCCTGGAATCCACCAGGCCTTCAGCACCAGATTGGGACTACTGAGACATCCAGCCTTGCGGACTAAGCAGTTCCCTGGATTCTCAACCTCTCCAGTTCGGCGTGGCTACTGTTGGACTACTTGAGCTCTATCACGTGAGCAAATCAATAAATTGTATATAGTTATATATTCGTCCTGTTGCTTCTGTTTCTTTAGAGAACCCTGACTAATACAAGTTCATATCATCATTGTAACTTCCTATTTATGTATTGATAATTCTCCCACCTACATCCTCAGTTATGAATTCCTCCAGTAGTCTAAACAGAGAGTTCAACCCTGTTCAGAACACATGTATGTTCTAACGACACATCAAATATGCAGTATCAAAAATTAAGCCTAACTCCACCCTTCAAATATTCCCCTACTTCCCATATGAGTTAATGATATCGTGATTCTCCCCGTGACCTGCACCTTACAGTTTCCATCTCTATTTAATTCTCACTTATAATCAATCAACTCACATATTCTACTTTCTGAGTGTCTGTTACATCAATCCCACTCTTCACCAAATATCTGCTGCACTCTGAATTCTCACTAGCCTGCTTCATTCAAAAATGAACGTTATATCCTGGACATCTTCTATGTTGAGCCTAGGCATGGTGAGCTAAGTTCTATCTGTTGCATCTATCATTTTGAATAAAAAGAAATCGGGAGCGTGTTTTACTTTGTGTTTTATTTTCCATTTTCTAGTATCTAATGAGGTGCTTGCTTAATTTCATTGAATCATTCATGTAAGCATGAGAGAATTAATTGGTTTCTAAATCAATTAATCTTAAAACCATACCATAACATAAAATTTCACAGGGGAAGCACTTGAGTCAAAACTAGAGAAAAATATAAGCTTAAAAAGAAAGCAAGAGAATAGAGAGAGAGAGAGAGAGGAACAGCAATGAACACAGAATTTTCAGAAATATTATTAGCTTTGATTTTAGGATATTGTGAAAAATACAAAGATACAAATATTGTGAGAAATTGATGTGAAAGGCAGGCAAGAGCTAAGCTCTGTATCCACTGGGGAGCCACTGCAGAGTCTGCTTCACAGGGGACAGCCTGAGAAAGAGATGTTAGGAAAGCCCAACTCATGCGTTCAGAAGGACTTGGCTTAAGACACTTTAAAATCCCCCATATGATCTAGGGAAGTGCTTTCAAAGGGTGTGTGGAAGTCAGAAATGAATTGTGTGAGATTGAAGTAAGTGACAGTTTGTGGAGAGCCATGAACTTCTATGTTGTGTGCAAAGCACAATTCTGAGCTGTCAAACTTGAAAGCGGACATATTGGGCTATTGTAAAGTTAAGACCAGCCTTGTGAGCCCCACTCTTCCCTTTTGAAGGCTGGTGGTTGCCATGGTTACTGCTACATGGGTAGGCTTATTTATAGCCATACACTATCTTTGTGAACTCCACAACAGATGAGAGAAAATTTCAACTGTGAAGCTATCCAAGTACATTGCAAGCACTTAGGATAAGCAATAGAATCAAATATACACCAGAGGGTCTCAACAGCACTACAGAGAGCCCCATTTAAACAACTGATTTTGTGAACAGTGTTCTGAGTAAAATGAAAAAATAAAGGTGTGGAAACGCCAAAATCCAGGCTTCTGCATGCCTTCTATCAGCTTTTCCTCTACAGTTAATAAGCAAAAGTTCCAGGATAGATTCCAAAGATCAATGGATTTTTTTTATTACTTATCATACGCAAGACAACCACAGATGCGGGCCTTTCTGTTATCACTATAACAACCTGAGATAGGTATTGCTTTTATCTCTGTTTTGCATATTGGAAAAGTGAGGTTTTCCAAAAAAAGAAGTGTATGAATTTCTGAAATCCTCATGGTAAGTAATGACCAGCCCATGCAGTCTGTTTCCAGTGATTTTTAAACACTGTAACTTACTTATTTTGACAAGTACAAAAAAGAGGTCTGGAGTCCAGAAGGCACTAGAAGGCCAGGGGTCATATTTATCTCAATTCCAAATAACAGAAATATAAAATGACTATTTTATTAAGGGAGAACCCAGAATTTATGTGGCCAAACCAGTTGCATGCAAACCTGAAATTTGTAACAAGAGAGAATATTTTCCTTATTTTAAATGAGTGGCAGAATTCCTTTATAAGGCAAATGTGTTTTATGTCAAATTAAATACAATTTGGAAAATATTGATAAATCTTGAGACACAGTCTATCTGTACCATACAGTAAAACTTTGTGCTGCAATCACTTAAAAAGACATGGATACTGACACCTATAGAGTGTTTTCCCATTCATCCTTGAAAAGTCAGTGAGGCAAGTATTATTGATTGCTAGTAAACAGATGGAAAAAGTGATACATTGAATCAGTCTTAAACCACACATACCTAGTAGCCAGCAGGTCGGGACCTGAAAGCTAAGTCTTTCTCATGCTAAAGTTTGAATGTTTTTTTTTTCTTCTATATTTCTATCTCACTTTAAACTAGAATTTGACTCATTTCTAAGAAATATTCTATTTAAAGTCAAGGAAATTGTCTCTGAGGTACTGCAGCTTATTGTTGAAGGACGGCAGGTGAATTTACCCAAACAAGTGCTAGCTCAGTGCCTGAGCTGCCTGCTTTTTGATGAACACATGTTCTAACACTGTGAATTGGGCTGGCGTTCACTAACATAGTATAGCAAATGTTCTCCACTGAGGGTGGCTTTAAATAAAAGCATCCTGGCACTACTTTGGAATTCATATTTGTTGTTAGTGATCATATAGTCTAAGACTCATATGTTTGTTTACGCTTATATTAAATATGGACTAAGGACTTGGAATGTTTCTTTTAATGTGGTAGGTTCTAGGGGTACAGTATTGAATAAGATAAGTGTGTGTGCATGTGTGTGTGTGTGTGTGTGTGTGTTATATGCTAGTGAAAAGCATGTTATGCTCAGAGAAATTTCAGAATATTCATGTATTCAACATATTTTACTTACTGCCTAACATGCTAGATGGCATGTGGGGAGCTTCTGGGGACATAAAGGCAAACATTTCATATTGCTAGAAGTGACTCTAGTCATCACCCATAAGACAGATGGCTGAACCAAAGGGCTGAAAACCTAGACACTCAACCAAGGTCGTACAGCAAAACTGGAGTTAAAGCCAATGGTTGGCCATGGCGCCTTTGAATGCTATACTCTTCCTCAGTGCTCAAAGGACTGAGAAAGCCATTTACACCTCTGGGATTTTCTGATGTGATTGATGCCTTTTCTTCCAAACTAGGGAAGATGCTAGAAAGGTAAATGGCTAATGAAATCAAACAAAGAATCATCTGACTCAAATGTCAGTAATGCCAAAGCTAAGAAAATTTCAGTAAAAAATGTTTATAGAATATGCATCACAAAATAAAAACCATCCTTTCTGTCTGAAATAAAATAGGAAGTCACATAAAGAACTAGGGAAAATTTGACACAATACAGAAAAATGTGGTCTTTATCTTCAAATATTTGAGATGAGAATATTAGTGAGTTCATCACTAGCACCAGTTTGGCTAAACTGTTCATATCCACCTGGACCATGAATGCATATCTCATTCATGTATATATATATATATATATATATATATATCACTAGATGCTTCCTCTCAGTTATAAAATAAAGACTTGTTATATCCCATCTACTAGAGTGGAAAGAAGAATTCAATTCAGTGTATGAATATAGGAAGAATATATGCTATATGAAGAATATATGAATATGTGAAGAATGAAAGAGGTATGAGAAAACTTCAAGCAGTCTCATCCTTTAAAGGAAAAATGACAAAAATATGTGAAAAAAACCCTCCAAATTTGGTGAGAATTATGAATTTCTAGGTCCAATAAATATAATAGTCCCAACTACAAGAAACATGATGCAAAAATTAATCATAACCAAATTACGAAAAGCTGTAATAGAAAAGAAAAAGTCAAAAACATCAAGGAACAAAGATAAAATTTACATCTCATTTTTCAAGGAAGTAATTTAGATAAGAAGACAATAGAAAAATATTTTTTGAAGAACTAAAGAAAGAAAGCTGACAATTTATAATTCATGCACAGTCAGATAGTTTCAAAAAAATGAAGGAGAAATAAAGATTTTTCTAAGATACACATAAGCTGAATGAATTCATCAGCAGCAGATTTGANGGGAAGGGTTGTAATAGTCACATAAGAAAAAGTAGAACTCGGGGGCATTGTGCCCTCCTCTGACCTCTGAGGGCATTGCAAAACATTGGTGCATTTATACACGTGCAGGCAATACACTCATGCACATAAAATAAAAATAATACATAAATTATTTTTGAAGAGTGAGATCCTGGGGCTGGAGAGATAGCCTAGCGGTTAAGAGCGCCGACCGCTCTTGCAGAGGACCCGGGTTTGATCCCCAGCACCCACATGGTGGCTAAGAACCGTCTGTAACTCCAATTCCAGGAGAACTCCAGTTCCAGGGGAATCTGAGACCCTCTTCTGACCTCCGCGGCATTGCACGACACAGGTGCACAAACCTACATGCAGACAGTACACTCATACACATACAAAAATAAATAAAAATAAAAAAAATACTTTAAAAAGAGTGAGATCCTAACTCTATCCTTGAAATAAAATTGTACAAAATCAAAGGGCTGGAGAGATGGCTCCATGGTTAAGAGCAATGTTTGCTCTTGCAGAGGACCTGAGTTCAGTTCCCAGCACCCACATGGTAGCTAACAACCACCTGTAACTCCACTTCCAGGGAATCTGACACCCTCTTCTGACCTCTGTGGCAATCTGCATACATTTGTATGCCTGCATGGAAAATACTCATACACATAAAATGAAAATAAAATAAATATTTTAAGACATTTAAAGTACAAAGCTGACTTTATTGTTAATATAAATAAAGGAGGGCTGTGCCAGTCAGTCACAACCTTTCCAAGCTCCTGATAAAAAGAAAAAAAATACATATCTACATTAAAATATTATGTGCCAAATAATATCACCTCGAACTGCATAAAAAAAAAAAATCTCTTGGGAATGTGTTGAGAAATTGACCAGGGGATGTGAGGGTGGTGAAAGATTTCCTATTACAATTTCTACTCAGATGCCCAAGATCACTTTGCCTATATTCTGCATTGACCAACAGGAGCAGAAATTTTCCCATTAAGCACTTTGGTCTTCATTGCCAGTCTTGTGGTCAGAAGAGTTTGTCCTCATGGGGATCTGGATCTACAAACAAGAGGCCTCATTAATATCTTTAAGCAAACAGGGAAGAATCGATCATTTCTGTAGGGTGAAAGTGTTCAGTAGTATCTGAGGCTTCTGACATCCCCATTCCAACCTCAGAATTCAATACCCTTCCAATGAAATTCCTGAACTCAGCATAGAAAACATTAGAACAAAAAGTTCAAACCTTTCTGGAGTGCTGCTACTTTTAACTTTCAGATATGGTTCTTAGAGTTTCCTGTCCTTTCACCCAAAAAAGTTAAGTATTTCATCATCTTCTCCAATGCATTTCTATTTCCCAGGAAGAATCATCTATTCCAGAACTCTTATAACTTCCACTTCCCCCATTGGACTGGCCAGTATATTCCCTTTTTTTTATTTATTTTTAAATTTTATTTATTTTTGTATGTGTATGAATGTACTGTCTGCATGTAGGTTTGTGCACCCTGGAACTGGAGTTCTGCTGAAATTGGAGTTACAGAAAGTTCTTAGCTGCCATGTGGGTGCTGGGGATCGAACCCAGGTCCTCTGCAAGAGCAGTCGGTGCTCTCAACCGCTAGGCTATCTTTCCAGCCCAGTATATTCCCTTTTAAAATTGTTCAATCCCAGTTTACCACTAGTGAAAACTGTAACAATTGAAAAATTAAAGAATGACAGGAACATGGCAGATTTTCCTTTAATACTTACACCTCAATTGTCCATTTTATAAAGAGCTATTTTTACAGAAAAATTTTAAGCCCACTATATAGACAAAATTAAATATGCAAATTATGGGGGCTGGAGAGATGGCTCAGTGGTTAAGAACACTAGCAGCTCTTGCAGAGGGCCTGGGTTCAGTTCCCAGCACCCATATGGCGACTAATAACTATAACTACAGTTACAAGAGACCCAACACCCTCCTCTGATCTCCTCGGGCATTACATGAAACAGATGCACTTACATACATGCTGGCAGTACACTCATACACATAAAATAAAAATAATAAATAAAAATTTAAAATAAATAAATAAATATCTAAATTATTTGGAGTTTTCCCCAAATATTAGTTTTTGACAAGAAACTTCATGTGGTTAAGAAATAAAAATTATGCCAGGTGTGGTGGCACATGCCTTTAATCCTAGCACTCGGGAGGAAGAGGCAGGCGGATCTCTGTGAGTTCAAAGTCAGCCTGGTTTACATAGCAAGCTCCAGGCCAGCTGGGACTAAAGGGAGACCTTGTCTCAAAAAAAAAAAAAAAAAAAAAAAAAAGAAAAATTATTATTTGAAATACCAATCTGACCTTATAACTCTAAAAAAAATAACTTTAATCTAGTTCATGGATCTAATGGTTATAATTCTCTAGGACCTATCTTAGGCACTTTTTAATTGAAAAAGATTGAGGTTTATAAACATAGTTAACAAGAGAAAATATGAATTTACGTTTTAATAGAATATTATGTTATATATGTACACATATGAATATGTATACATATTAATTACTTAGTTCAGCAAAATTACTTGTAGTTCAGCAAAATATACTTGAAGTTAAGAGAATGCACAGTCTCAACCACCCTTTGCAGGGTTCTTTATCCGTAGAGCAGCAGCTCAGATGTATGAGTTCTTGCAGACAAGAGATGAGATGGACCAATAGCTAACAAGATGACCAGCTCAACAAATGAGCTGCTTCTTTTACTGATTTGTTTTTGCTTTTCTTTTTTTTAACCTTTTAAAAATTAATTTATTATTTTTTATGTGTATGAGTGTACTGTCTGCATGTAGGTTGGTGTACCCATGTTGTGCAATGCTGCAGAGGTCAGAAGAGGGCATCGGATTCCCCTGGAACTAGAGTTAAAGATGGTTCTTAGCCTCATGTGGGTGCTGGGAATCAAACCCGGGTCCTCTGTAAGAGCAGTCAGCGCTCTGAACTGCCAAGCCATCTTTCTAGCCCCTTTGCTTTTCTTCTTATCAGTAGAAAGTTGAAGGAACAGATATGCTCACAGCTTTTGGTCAATGGCATAATAATTCTTGGTGGCACTAAAAAGAAAATCCAAACTCCTCAATTACACCTATATTCTTAAAATATTTTATTATTTTTATTCTGTGTATGAGAGTATTTCCTGCATGTGTGTAAGTCCACCCATGTTATGCAGCGCCTACAGAGGTCAGAAGAGGGCATCTGATATCTTAGAACTGGAGTTGTGGACGGTTGTTAGCCACCATGTGGATGCTGGGACTCAAACTTGTGTCCTCTACAAGAGCAGCCAGTACTCTTAACCACTGAGCCATCTCTCTAGTCCTCATCTGCATTCTTTAACCAATTTGCAGGAATAAAATCAGAGTAGGAAAATCTAAGAGAACATCAGCTGCAATATATTAAATAACAGTTCTATCATGGATCTGCTATAGTCTTAAATACTGAATTAGAGAACCAACCATGCCAGTCATATTTCATGAATCAGAGAAGTGAGAAAGATCTCAAGGCAGAGGGGGTAGAACAAATATAATCCCAATATCTAACAAAGAGCAACACAATATAAAACAGATTGTTGTGATTACCTGTGGTGATATACAGACAACAAAGGGACAACTGCAGTTAACCATGAACAATGATCTTCCTGGCCCATGAGCAGATTTGGTATATTAGGGAAATGTGAAGCATGATCTGCCTGGTGTTTTATACAACATCGGATCATTCATTTCTAATAACATCCTTGAGACCACATAAAGTTGTATCCGTTGGTTCCTAACAAAATTGGACACATTAGTGGTTGGCTGAATTATCATACTCTAAAACAGCACCTGTGAAGCTTGTTGAGGTTCTGTGGGAGCAGATAATGCTGCATGATACATAGATGTGAATCTGATTTTAGAAGCAGCTGAGAAGTTTCAATGCTACTACTCTCTGGCTGGCCCCGCAGCAGGTCCATCCTTGTTCTGTGTAGCAAGGCTCCAGTATGATCCCTGTCATACTTATTCTACTAAAACTAATTCTGGATATTGGTTCTGAACACAGCTTGATAACTGGACTGTCCTTTTAGACTTTGCCCATGCTTCTACAGAATCTCCAGAGAACTAATAATATTCTCTGACAATAAAACTTTATGCTGTCAACTTTCTTTCTACTTCCATGGCCTTTTCAGTACCTAACAGCTTTGAATTCCTCTTCCATGAACTCTGACCTCCTGGTGTCTCTAGATTCTATCCTTGAACCGTGCCTTTGACCAGACGTAGAATAGACTTAAGCTCGAAAGCAATCAATATCAAAAGGCTGTAAATGAATTACCAAAGCCAGCTCTTGCAAAGAAAGTTCTTGTGGTGCCACAGGATGTATGAAGATCCAGTTTGAATTGGGGGCTAATTCTCAGCTAGCACCCCTCAGGGCACCACATGGATGGGAGTCAGGGGATTTCTCATGGCCAAGAGTGGGAAATGTTCAGTTGTCTCGGGCTAAGGACCTGAGTTGGAAGTACGTCTCAGGTTGGGTTATGAAAGTAACTGAATGACCTCTGCATTGAGAGAACAGTTCCCTACAGTGGCCGCAGGTGGGTACTGTGCTCCCCCTTCCCTTAGCAGGGCCATGCCGTACCTGCTCATGGCAAAGGAAGCTTCCTACAACAGAGCACTGAGAGAAGAGAGAAGAGCTGAGGTGGAGGGAGAGTTGTGTTATTAATCTCAGGGGCTGGAAGAGAGCAGCTGCCAAAGAGCAGAGCCTGAGCCAGGAAGATATTCCAGGCCATTTCTCCTATAAGAAACTGGGATGCCTGGGCTGTGTTTGAAATTTTCTATACATATTGTGATGGCAGCTGAGTAATCAGGCAGAAAAGACTCAATTGCCAGTGCTCAGTAGTGTCTTAGTAAGAGGCAGGAAGTGCTCCTGTTGAAGGCTACCAGAATAAAAACAATGTGATCCCCCCCTTCCGGGAAGAAAGGACCCTGCCTTAGTTGATTTACCACCAAGAACATCAAAATTTACACACTAGCATCTTCCTCTTGCTTTATCAATTACATGACTGTGATGAAAAACTTTCGTAGAAGGTTCTCTTAATAAGAATAAAGGGATAGTGGTCATGATGTCATTTTAAACAACATAGAGTCCAATGAATTTAACTTGAAACTCTAGTTGTTTTCTTTAATGACCAAATATGTATTTTAGGATAGTGAAAATTAAAATTACTGAAATTTAACATCATTAACCTAAATCATCATATATTATAAAATTTATTTTCTAGTCACCTATAGTTCTACATGCTGTTGGTTTCTGAAACCATATCCTATATTAAACACCACTTGCTGGACATGTGGTTCATGTCTATAATCTTAGCACTAAGAAGTCTACATCAGTAGGATTGCCATGAATGAGTTCCAGGCCATAACTTGGGGTACAGTGTGAGACTGTGGTCTCAAAAACAGAAAAGAAAGAAAAAATTGTCAAAGTTTTATAGACATCAGTTAGAAGAACATACGATGCAGAACAGTGGCCCCCAAAGTCTATCAGCTTTCACATCTCAAGAGTTGCTAGCATGCTATTTCATGGGTTTTATTTGGAGAATGTTGAAAATTAGTCCTTTATATTATAGAGAGTCAAAAAAAATATACAGTTAGGTCACCAGCAGTGACCTTTGCTCACTTTATATCAAGGTGAATTTATAACAGGAAAACACATTGGCTAGTTGCTGAAAGACCTTGCAATGTTATGGTAATCAAGAACTTTGGAGCAAGAAAAGCTCTGAGACAGGAGAAAGAAATGGAGAAGGCAGACTGCAGCCTTCCTCTCAGTCTCCCAAAGGTTACATTCCCGTAACCTTTACCCAGAATGGAAATCTTTGCTTCCCCAGGACATCACATTCCTGTGACCTTATGTTATCTGTAAACCACTTATTTGATTACAGTGCACTTATGTGTTATTTGCTCTTTGCTTGCATTTGTCACATGGGTATAAAAGTCCCCCCCAAACCTCATCAAGAGCTGACTCTTTATAGAACAATCCATGGGTCAGCCTGCTAGCATGAAATAAACTCCTTTTCCTCTCTTGACTTTGCCAATTGGTCTCTGATTCTTCCATAACAAATACTTGGTAAGAAAAAAAAATTGTCTAATTCCCATCTCATAAGTTCAATAACTAAAAGCCTCAGAGAGAGCAAATAAAATGAGTGAAATTTATTATTTAGCATTTATTGGTATATATATTAGAAATATCTTAGTAAGAGGCAGGCAGTGCTCCTGTGGAAGACTACCTGAATCAAAACAATGCGATCCCACTTTCCGGGAAGAAAGGACCACTGTCTTAGCTCACTTACCATCCAAGAACAACAAAATTTACACACTCTTTTTAAGCCAGGTTCTCCCTACAGCCCCAGCTGCCCTGAACTCACTATGTAGACCAGGCTGGCCTTGAACTCATAGAGATCCACCTACCTCTGCCTCCAGAGTATTGGGATTAAAGGCATGTGCCACAACACCTGGCTGGTTTAATTCTATTTTATGCTGGTAAACATCTGGAATATTGTAGCAAAATAAATCAAATTCTCTTAAGAGCATGAAAATGATAATAGAGAAAAATTGTGAGTTCATTCATAACAAATATTTCCTGAAACCCATGAACACAGCTTTATGCTAGCAAAGCTAATTATCTTATTACATGTTCATATAAAAAAAGTTGATGTTTTTTAACACGAGTTGATGTTTGCTAATACACGAGTTTATAAAGGTATTTGAAATTTACATACATCTGGCACTTCTCTAAAGCAACCCAAGATCAATTGCTTATAACTTTGATCAGAAACTGTGGTTGAGGGGCTGGAGAGATGGCTCAGCCATTAAGAGCACCAACTATTCTTGCAGAGGACCAGGGTTCAATTCCTAGCACCCACATGGTGGTTAAGAACTGTCTTTAACTTCAGTTCCAGGGGAATCCGACACCCTCTTCTGACCTCTGCAGCATTGTACAACATGGGTGCACCTACTTACATGCAGACAGTACACTCATACACATAAAATAATAAATAAAATAAAATAAGAAACAAAACCCATCTTAAAAAAAAAAGAAAAAAGAAACTGTGGTTGAGCATAAACAGTCCAGACTAATAAAAAGTAAAATTTAAAACAAGGTTATAAATAGTATTTGGATTTTATCTCACTGATATCACTAGTGACTCTTGGTGGGTTTTGGTCTTAGGATGCACATGTGCACACACAAGTTTGTCATTGAGTTCTCATTTTTCATTTCAGAAACCACCTCTCAATTCTCCCTCACTTTCAGACTGTATGGTTGGGGTGGGGTGGCCCCTACTATTTCTGCTTAGAGGTGTGTACCTAGCAGAGCCCAGACAATCACAGTGTCTGCCCTTCTGGTCATATATGGCCAAATGATCAAAAACAGACTAATGCAAACCTTTCTTAAGGGCAAAATAATTCTCTTCTGAGAAAATAGAGGCTAAGGACCATTTACAGTGAGGTAACTAATCATGCTTTATGGCCTTGTGAAGAGAGACTTCTTCAGAATGAACTCAACAGCAAAATGTAAAATCTGGGAAATGGAGTAGAAAAGATTCTTGATGACTTCAGTCTAACCTCACATTGCAGCCATCCTCTAAGACAGCTTTACTTGGGACTGGAGAGGTGGCTCAACAGGTAAAAGTATACCTTACTGCTCTTCCAGAGGACCTGAGCTTTGTTCTTATCATATACATCAGGAGGCTTCTAACAGTCGCCTGTAACCCCAACCACAGGGGAATCTGATGCCTCTTACCTCTGTAAGTATAAACACACACAGACACACAGTCACAGAGACAGACACACAGAGACACACAGACACACAGACACACACACACATACACACACACACGCATGCACACACACATGCACAAAAATATTTTTTAAAAAATAAAATAAAAGAGTTTGACTCTATAAAAACTCTGTACACAAGCCAACAGATTTCCATTAAATTTCTTTCATTAAGCTTGTTTGAACTGAGTTCCTCACATTTGCAACCGAGGAAGTCCAGTGAGCATACTTCCATAGCCTACAGAGCATTTTCATCTGTTCGTGAGATTGCTTACAGACATATACACAGTGTTCTATAGAAGCTTAGAATCCATCTTGCAGATGATGACAAAAAGACCCTGACAATATGGTTTTCACCTTCATTTCACAGCAAAATAGGATTTGGCTGAAACTCAGCAACTTTTGTTCTGATTGATTGTTCTGGCTGTTGGCAGAAACTTTTTTTTTTTTTTGCCTTGGACACAAGATGACAATACTTCAAATTGTACATCAGTAGCATTATTTTTGCCTGAGCTCTGAGGCTCAGAAAACTTCCTCTCACATTTGTGACAAAATTAGAGTCACACAAATTGCCCAGTCTCCAAAATTTGAGGCTGAAAAATGATGCAAACACCTGGAGGTCCTCACCCATGACTACATGGACAGCTGTTTGAACATTGTATCTTTATTCTACATCAATGCCAAGTTGGAACTTGCATAATTTGTGAGTTTTATAGATCTTTGGCTGACAGCATATTGTTGGAGTTTGCTCAATTGTAGCAGAAACTCATAATTGTTTTCAGCTGCAAACAAACTCAGGGCTGACACTGTGGAGGTATGGCATGTCTTTTGTTCATTTGATTACCAGCCTTGGCTTGTCGCATCAAGATGGCATCTGTGTAAAGTATTCCAACTGCGATTCCATTCAGTAAAATGTATATTGTTAGGCTCTTTCACACACATGGTAGTAGGCATTTTTATTTCCAATATAGGACTAGCATCATCAATTTACCTAGTGGGCCATGCTAGCATTTGGATTTCTAGGGCCAAAGTCAGGACACACAAAAAGACAGTATGAATGGGAACCCACGTAAAGGCATAAAAACGTCCTGAAGCTCTTTGGAAAAGTTACTTAACCATACTAAGCCCTTAGTCTCTTCATCTGCCACATGATGAAATTTTAAAATAGTCATAGATCTCTAAATGTATTGAGAAACTAATAATATGCATTACCTACCAATAAGTGAGCATGAACACTGATGATCAATAAATAATGTCTGTTAATCTTATAGTAATTAGAATCTAGAAAAGACATTTCATGTCCCTGAAGTTCAGACTTCCCAACTGTAAAGTAGGAATTATAAACCTTGACAACATCCTAAAACTTTTTAGACTCAGACAAGAGTATCAACATTCAAGCATTTTATGTTATATAAAAATATTAATGTTGCCATTGTGGGGAGGGACTGGAGAGATGGCTCAGTGGTTAAGAGCACTGGTTACTCTTGCAGAGGACTCAGATTTGATTCCCAGCACCCACACAGCAGCTAACAACCCTATGTAACTCCAGTTCCAGGGGATCCGATGCCCTCTTCGGACCTCAGTGTGCATTGCATGAAATGGGTGCATCTGCCTTCATGCAAGCAATGCAATTGTACACATAAAATAAAAATAAAATATTTTTAAAGTTTTTTAAAAAATGAATATTAATGTTGTTTTTAAAATTGTTCTTGAATTCTCTGATAAGCTTCATGAGAATTTGGATAAAATGAATGCAATTAATTTGATGAACTAAATTTGAGCATCATTGACATTTTCTGCTCCTCATCAACTTGCATTTCACTTTCCATTCTCTTTATATACAGCATTCAGAATAATTTAATTCTTAGAAAAACAGTCACTTCTCAGCCTTTTGACTAAGATCAAGTGTAAAAACAATGATACTTAGACCAGCAACCTGGTTCAGAAGATAAAACTGCCTGCCAGGGAGCTAGCCTGTCAACCTAAGATCAATGTCCCGAACCCACAGGTGAAAGAAGAAAGTCAATTTCTCCACATGTGCATGATAGCACACCCATGCTCAGATGCATGCACACATATGCACGCGCACACACAAACATACACACAGATGAATAAATACATATATAAATAAATCAATAATAAATTTAATTTAAAAATTATAGTTCTACGATGGCCAGGTCTACCATGGCTGAGGATTGAGGCTTAGCTCAACATTTAGTTGAAGTATAGAATCATAAGCATAGATCCTTGCAATACACAAATTCATAAACTATACCAGTCTTCTTTTTTTTAATTTTTAAAAAATAATTATTTTTAAATTTAAAAATTATTTATTTACTTAGGGATTTTTTTTTGAGACAGAGACTGATATAGCCAAGTTGGCTTCAAACCCACAAGGTAGCTAAGGCTGGCCTTGAACCCCTGATTCTCTTGTCTACACCTCCCACATGCTGGTGTTACTGGGTGCTACTTCCAATTTAAACTCATTTTTAATGATATAATATTGGCACAACAATGTATGTAGTATAACACACATGCATGTAATATATAATACACATACATGTATAGTATAACACATGTGTATGTAATACATAATACACATACATGTATAGTATAATAATTTGACACATGTATCATGAATGCAGATCATACCAGTGTGCGTAGTATTTCCATTTCCTTTAACTTTGTACTTGATTTGTATTTGGAGCCTATAAGCATCTGTCTTTTTTTATAAGGTACATATCCTTATACCTGCAGTTACTCTACTGTGCTATAGAACACTAGAGCTTATTCCTTCTATTTAGCAGGATTTGGGCATGGGTATCCAGTCTCCCTCCCTCTCTCTCTCCTCCTTCCTTCCCTCCTTATCTTCTGATAGTCACTGTTCTACTTTCTTTCCTCATGAGGAAAACTAAGAGCTATTATGCATCTACCTACTCTTATCATAAATTTATACAGACTCTATTGGTGCTTTTGATAACGAAAGTCCCCAGAATACCTTTATCTTTCAGAATGTCTCAATCTAGTCCTTAAAAAATGCTACCACCGGGCATGGTGGCATATATATATAATATTATATATTATATACATATATATATATGTATATAATAAAAATACACATATCACCTGAGTTGGAGGATATTCTTTTCTTTATTTTTTCCCTTTTTTGGCTAAAAGATATCTGTTTTCCTTAAGGAAGTGTCTCCTACCTGGCAAGCCCAAACAACCATCAATCCTGCCCCTGTGCTCCATACTAGGGTCTCTCCCTCCCATGGTCACCCAAATAAGTTCCAGCAAGCACGCATCCTGTCCTGATCTCCCTGCACTGGCCTCCGTGATATAGCCTGGGTAGTCCAACAATGGCAGTCTATACTCTGAAGAGGTTGAAATCCCAGCAGCCACTCAGTCCACAAGCTGGATGTCTCAGGAATCCCCATATGGCATTGAAGGTTTGGAGGCCTCTTGGAGAGGCATGAGACTTCAGTCCATATGAGAGGGTTAAAAAGCTGTGTCTCACGTCTTCACAGAATGGCAAAAGCAGTGGCACCCACAGAGTAGATGCACTTGCCAGTAAGAATTGAAGACAGGGCCAAACCAACAAGTTCTCTCTCTCTCTCTCCTCTCTCTCTCTCTCTCTTTTCTCTCTTCTCTCTCTCTTTCTCTTTTGTCACTTTACTAAGATCTCAAGTTTTATATTGAAGTACAATTTATCTCAGACCCTTACTGAGTTACTTTATTTCTGGTTATACTTTCCTTTTGGAGCTTAAGGCACACATGTCAGCCCAGATTAACCAACGGTTTTTTGTTTTTCTTAGGTTCAGTTCTAAAGAACCTATCCTCAGGGGTCACTTTTTAGGTTTTTTTTTGGTTTGGGTTGGTTGGGAGCCCCTGGCTCCTTTGGATTTTCATTTACTAGTTCCATCTACTCAGAGACAAAATCAGATCTTACTGTTAGACCAGGCTTCCGTTTTTGAAGCATGTGCAGACTTTCCTTTTATAACTGGACACTGGCTTGAAGTCCCACAGAGTGGATCTCCACGGACTCCCTTGAACAACGAAGAATTGGTTCGACATCAGATCGTAGGACATTTCAAGAGATGCTCCCAGCAAGTCCCCGGGACTTAGTTATCCTCTGAGGGGCAAGACCAAAGTCTTCCCTTAGGTTACCTGGGCCCAATTGGTATGGGCATTAGAATTGTGGTGATTAAGACTCAAGAAAGGCTAAGTTACAACAAGCCTGATACATCACACCTCTACTAAAATTGGACTTCTGAAAACAAACTGTGTTATTTCCATATAATATTTCTTATTTCACAGGGTAATTGCATTGTAACTTATGGGTTTACTTTACAAGTATAGTATACAAGCCACCATCATATACAAAAATCGATAGCTACTAAAGAATACAATGGTAGGTAGTTTTAGGTTAACCTGTCTAGAATTCACAATATAAGAGCACAGTTAGCTTTTCAGCTCGATAGAGGAATATGGATAAACATTAATTATTGGTCTCAGCTTTGCCTTACAACTAGGCTACTTGGTGGTTAGATCGACACAGATGAGGGAGACTTATGGCCGTCTTTTGTTTTTCTGGAGGACTGGTTATTTCACTAACATCATATCTTCTAGTTTCATCCATTTACCTGCAAATTCAGATGCTCATCTTTCTTTACCATTCTGCAAGAAGAACCCCATTGTGTGCAGATGTACACCTTTTCTTCTATCCAGCTCATCAGTTGAGGGGCACACTGGGTTGGTTTCCAGTCTGCTTGGGCTATTGTAACAGAGAGCTCTAATACATGCGTTGCTGTATGTATTCTTGGTAGGTGTAGATTCTTTTGGGTATTTACCAGAAGTGGTATGGCTGAGGTAGGTGTCGGTAGGCCTATTTTGAGTCATTTATTAAGGTTACAACATTACGCTTCGTCCATAGTGTTTGATATGAGTTTGCACTATTCCCACCAGCAGTTTGGATGAGTGTACCCCTTATCCAGCAACCTTCTCCAGCATTTGGTAATCATTATGTTTTTAACCTTTGATCCTAGCCAGGCTTATCGAAGTGAGCTTTGATATCTACTTTAAGTGGTTTTACAATTTGCATTTCCTTAATTATTAGCCAATATCAAACTCTTTTAAGATGTTTTCAGCCATCTCTTATCTCCTCACTTGTGACAATCTCAGTTTAAGCTCTTCGTACCATTTTTGCGGTGAGTCATTTTTTTTTCTTACTTTTCTTTCTTGATTGTTGTTTCATCATATTCTGGAAGTTAATGTTCTTTCAGTGGTATCTGTGGTGAAGGCTACCTCCCACTCTGTGGGTTTTCCTCTTCACTTTCCTGATTGTTTTTTGGGCTGTACAGAACTTTTGAGTTTAATAAGGCCCACCACTTGTCAATTTTTGACTCAGGCTTAGATTATCCTATGCAGCTGTTGTCTGATTTAGAAGTTTTTCCTACACTAGTTTCTTGTAGGTTGCTGCCACACCTTTCTTCTCTCTATCAACCTTCAAGAGTTTTAGCGATTTTTTTCCTCCTCAACATTTGAGGTCTTTGATCGATTTGGAGTTGATTTTTTGTAACATGGTGAGAGATAGGTGGTTATAATTTTATGGTCTATCTCAAAGTGGTGATCCGTTTGCCCAAACCACCGTATTTGATGAAGATGTGTCTTTCCTCAATTGAGTCTTTTTGCCCCCTTGTCAAACATGTAGGTGGCTGAACACTTGTAGTGCTAACCTGAAAATATATGAGTTTTTTCAGTTTGCTGTGCTATTGATTCTAGTCAGGTCTGTTTTTGTGCCAGTACGGACTCGTTTTTATGACTACAAGCCATGTAGTAATAGTTTTGAAGTCTGGTATAGAGAGCCCCCTGTATTGCTCTTATTCAACCCAGGGTCGAGCTTCAGCTATTCAGAGGAACTTTGACTTGTCCATGAATGAAGTTTAAAGGTATTTTTTTCCCAGCATGTAGAGAAAAGTCTTGGTGGATTATATAATTGGGATGCATTGAATTGCTATATTAATTTGAGCTTCAAGAACTTGGACATTTTTTAGTATATTAAATTTTCTCAATCCTATGAAGCATGGGAGGTCTTTCTCATCTTCTGATGTCATTCTTCAATCTCCTTTCTTCAGGGGTTTATCATAGTTTTTGTGGTAGAGATCTTGATGTCTTTCGGTTAGGGTATTGTTGCTTACTGGCTATTATTTATTGTTTTCTGAGGACTCTATTTTAGTGATGGAACGGTCTTCCTTTATTTTCTCTTCAGTTATTGTTGTTTGGTACTAAAGATCATACCTGATTTTTCTCAGTTTAATTTTTTATCCCAACACTTTACTGAAAACCTCTTAATAGTTTCCTTGACGTATTCTGGTGGTGCAGTGTTAGCAGCGGCCCTTAAGGTAATATCTATCATATTTGTCTAGTAAAGATGGGAGAGTTTACCTTCCTCTTTCACGAATTAGCACTCTTTTATTTCTCTTCTCTTGCTATTCCCTAAAAAAGCAGTGTTTCCAAGCACTGCATTGAAGAGGAGTGGTTGACAAAGGGGGGCAAGCCTTGCCCAGAGTTCCTCTTAGGGGAATCCTTCTGACTTTTCTCCATTTAGGAGAAATTTGCGTGGGTTTTGTTATTATGCTTTCTTATGTTGAGAGAATGATCCATCCAGTCAATTCCCATCTAGGTACTTTAAGCATGAAGGGAGTGTGGGCTGGTTATTGTTGAGGCTTCTTTCTGCATCAATTGTAGATTATTGATCGTTGTGTGTTTTTGACTTTCAGTCCACTTATGTGTTCATGGTATATTACTGAATTTTGTACTGTTGAATCATCCCTGCATCTTTGATATGACAAATTCAATTCATTCAAGGATGTAATACTATTGTGATGATGTGTCGTATTGTGGTTTGCCATAGTATATATTGTTGGAGAATTTTTTGCATATCTGAGTTCATTTTAATGAGCATGGGTCTGTAGTCTCCTTTTTTGTTGTATCTTCTTTGGCTTGGTATTAGAGTGATAGTCTGGCTTTCATAGACAGTGAATTTGGTAGATTTCTACCTGTTTATATCACTTCTGAAAGATTTGAGATAGAATGGTTGTAAGACCTCTTTATATGTTATATTAGAATTCTGCTGTGAACCATCTGGGCTGGGTTTTTTTAGTTGGGAGGTCCTTTTTCTTTTCAGATTGGTAGACAGGGTTTTATTACATTTGTCTAATTTAGGCTGATCAATCTCTTCTTGGTTAATTCTTGGTTGATTTCCAGGATTTAGATATTCATCCTTTCTCTTAAGGTTTGTCAAATTTAGTAGAGTATAGTTTTTTGAAGTATTTTCATATGCATTGCCGGGAATCTTTTCATTTGTTGTTGGTGATATTTCCCTTTTCATCATGAAATTCCTATTGATTTAAAGAGTTGCCTCTTTCTTTCTTTTGGTTAATGGGTAGGAGTCTGTCTATTCTTGTTTTTTTGCCAAGGAACCAAACTTTGGATTCGTTGAAATTTTTTTTGTATGTTTTGTTTCTGTTTCATTAATTTCTGCTTCGATTTTGTTTTTCTTCCTGTTGGTTGTGTTTAGGGTTATTGTTATTTCTTTACGTGTTCTCAGTGCAGTGTTAAACTCATTTATTTTGACTCTATATATTTTTTAATGTGGCACCCATACCTATAAACTTTCCTCTAGGACTGCTTTTAAATGTGTCCCATAGGTTTGTTGTGTTGTACGGTCTTGTCATTTAGTTCCAGGAAGGCTTTTATTTCTTTCTTGATTTCTTCCTTGACCCATTCATTATTCAAGAATGTGTTATTTAGTCTCCATGTGTTCTTGTAGGTAGTAGGGCTTATCTTGGTATTGATATTGAGCTTTATTGCACTGTGGTCTGATAGAATGCATGAAATTATTTCAAGTTTTTTGTATTTGTTGAGGTTTTTCCTGTGCCCCAGTATGTGGTCAATTTTGGAGAATGTTTCATGGGGTGCTGAGTAGAAAGTGTATTCTCTGGTATTAGGGTGGAATATTTGGTAGATGTCTGTTGAAGTCCATTTGGTGTATCATATCATTCAGTTCAGATGTCTCTTTGTTTATTCTTTATCCAGTTGACCTGTCCAAAGGGCTCAGTGGGGTATTAAAGTCCCCTACTATGAGTGTTCTGGGGTTAATCTGTGCCTTGAGGTCCTGTAGAGTTGTGTTTATAAAGATTGGTACACCAGAGTTTGGTGCATATATATTAATGATTGTGAAATCTTCATGGTTAATTTTCCCTTTGATAAGGATGTAATGGCCCTCTTTGTCTCTTCTGATTGTTTCTACTTTGAAGTGTATTTTGTCTGATATTAAAATAGCAACTCCTGCTTTCTTTTTGATACCATTTCTTTGGTATATTTTTTTCCATCCTTTAACTTGATGCCTATCCTTTAAGGTGAGATTGGTTTCTTGTAGACAGCATATAGATGGATTCTGTTTCCTAATCCATTTTCCTAGTCTATGCCTTTTGATTGAGGAGTTTAGTCCATTAATATTTAAGGTTATAATTGAGAGATGTTTGTTGCTTCCTTTCACCATATTATCCATTTGTGGTTTTGGTCTAAGTTTCTACTTCTGCAGTTATGTTTTTATTAAATTCTCTTTCAAGGTGCCTGGGAGATAGTTGCTCCTCTCCTCTGTCCTTTGAATTGCTTCAAGTATTCTCTGAAGAGTTGGTTTTCTGAACATGTATTCTTTCATCTTGTTTATGTCGTGGAAGATTTTTCTCTTTCCTTCAACTAGAATCGACATTCTAGGGTATTTATAGTCATTTAGTACTGAGAAAGCTTTGATCCATGTTCTTCTTGCTTTCATATTTTGCACTGAAAAGTCAGCTGTAATTCTAATAGATTTTCCCTTATATGTAACTTGTTACTTTTCTCTTGTGGCTTTCAGAATTTTGTCTTTGTTTTGGACGTCTAGTGTTTTAGTTATGATATGGTGAGGGGAGTTTCTTTTCTGGTCTTGTCTATTTGGTGTTCTATGTGCTTCTTGTATTTGTATGGGTTTGTCTTTTTTTTTTTTTAGTTTGGGGAAATTTTCATCAATTATTCTGTTGAAGATCTGATCAATACCATTCTCCTGGGATTCTTCTCCTTCTTCTATCCCTATGATGTGGAGGTTTGATCTTTTCATAGTGTCCCACAATTCCTGGTTGTTGCACTCTTGTGTATTTTTAAATTTTTCATAGTCTTTACTTGAGCTTTTTTGTTGTTCTGTGTTATCTTCCAGGTCTTATATTCTTTGTTCTGCTTCCTCCATTCTTCTTCTGAGGCTTTTGCCCATTCTTTCCTCTTGATTAGATGAGTGTTCTATTTCCTTTTTCATTACATCCTGTGTTTTCTTTAGTATTTCCACTTCCTTTTGGAGCTTCTCAATCTCTTCTTGTAGCTCCTTGCTTCATTGGCTGGTTTCCTTTTTCATTTCAGCATGGGATCTTTTCAGTGTTTCCACTTCCTTCTGGAGTTTTTAATTTTCTCCCTCTAGCTCTTTCCAAAGTTTGTCATTTTTCTTCCTTTAGTTCTTTCCGGTTTGTCATTCTTTCCCTCTAGGTCTTTGCTAAGTTTTTCATTCTCTCCCCTTAGTTCTACAATTTCTTTGAATATATCTGTGATTGTTCTTCTCCTATGTGTGTCCTGTGCTATCTCCAGTGATGTCCCATTGTGGGAATCCTCCGCAAGCTCAGGAGAGTTTAGTGTGGAATTATTCTGTGCTTTTTCTAAATTGTTCTTTCATTGTGCTCTTGGCATGTGGGTTTCCTTTTGCCTGTATTCCAATGCTAATCTTTAAAAAAAATTTTTATTTATTTTTTTATGTGTATGAATGTACTGTCTGCATGTAGATCTGTGCACCCATGTCCTGCAATGCTGTGGAGGTCAGAAGAGGGCGTCAGATTCCTCTGGGACTGGAGTTAAAGACGGTTCTTAGTCACCATGTGGGTGCTGGGGATCAAACCTGGGTCCTCTGCTAGAGCAGTCAGCTCTCTTAACTGCTAGCCCATCTCTCCAGCCCTCCAATGTGAATCTTAAATGCCTCTTCACTGTGTTTAAGGATTGCTTTTCTTAATTCCTTCAGATGCCTTCATTGTATTCTCCTTGTTTATGGAGTGTTGACTTGTCTAGATTTCAGGCTTTCAATTTTGGTTATATATTAGAAGGTATAGCACACTCTTCCCTTTCTATTCTGCAAGAACCGTGTTGTAGGTAACAACCCAGATGACACCCTCTGAGCACTGTACTCCCTCTGCTGCCAGCCAGTTCCTCTAGGTTGGTTGTAGGGCCTACTGGACACTCCCTCAGGAATTCTAGTTGGTGGGGGTGGAGGGAAGTTGCCTGCTTAGCCTGTGCCCTGGTACTCTAGCCCTGAGCTGGTCTGGAAGAGGCCAGCCACCTCTATGCACAGCAGACAGAAACTCCCAGCCTCCCACAATCCACTTGGCTGACATGTGCAGCCCAGGTCCCTGGCCTGAGCTGGTCTGGCAGAGGCCAGCCACCTCTATGCATGGCAGGCAGAAACTAATTTTGTTTTTTCAAGATATCACACTGTCATATATGTCAGTACATCAGCCATTTTTATTGTTGAATAGTGTTCCATTGCGCAGTTGTGGCAAAATCTGTTTATATATTCTCCAATTGTTGTACACTTGAGTTTCTATATTTACATAAGATCTCTGTGTGAACATATGTTTTCACTTCTGTTGAGTAGATATCTAGGGGTGGAATTGTTGGCCCTATGGTAACAACTGTAAGTTTAACTGCCAGACTGTTTTCTAAGGTGGCTCTACTACTGTTTTGCATTCACATCAGCAATACTTAAGAGTTGCAGATGATCCACAGGCTCACATCATCAACATTCATCTGTCAAGCAGGTGGGAGGAGGTAAGGCTGCAATGAGAAATAAAGGGGCTGTTCTGTTGCACTAATAAATTAATGTATTTTGGTGCATTCCCAAGGTACTAATAGCATTCAGTATCTTTTCATGTGCACCCTTGTTATCAGTGTCTTTCCTTTGATAAAGCATCTGCTCCAAATTTTTACCCATCTTTTTAATTCTTATTTTATCTCTCAGTTTTAAAAATTAGATTTTGTTGTGTTACAATTGAGTTTTGATGGTTTTTATAAATTCTGATTACAAATACATTAATATATACTTTGAAAATATTTTTCTCTCAGTCTGGGCTTCCTTTTTAATTTTTTCAATAATTTCTTTCCAAGAACAGAAGTTTTTATAAATTAAAATTTGTCATTTTTTTCTTTATAGTTCATGTTTTGTAGAGACTAAGAAATGTTTGTGTAAGCCACAGTCCCAAAGAGTTTCTGCTGTTTTCCTCTAGAAATTTTATAGTTCAAGTTTTACAGCAAAGCATATAATCCATTTTGCATTCACTTTTAAATATGGTCATTTCATTTCATTTTTACATATGTATGCACACCTGTCCCAACATCACCTGTTCAAAATACCATTCTTCTTTCTTCTTTCATAGTATTCTCTCCCTCTCTCTGTACCTTTGCTAAAAGTCATTTGGGTATGTCTGTTCCTAAGCATTCTGTTCACTTCTGTCCATTTAGATCATGATTCTATCATTGATACTGTTATGCCCAGATCACCAGGACCCCAGAAAGACCACCAGGACACGCGGCTCCGATGTAAATACAAAGAGTCTTTATTCAAGCTCGAGCTTGGGCTGATATCCTGTCCGCCGGAGCAGAGAGGAGAGAGCAGCACTTGGCTTAGGGGAGTTGGGTTTTTAAAAAGGAGTTCCAGGACAGCTGGGGCTACAGGGAGACCCTGTCTCGATAAGACCAAAAAAAAGGAAAAAATTGCAAGCAGGTAATTTTTCCAGTTTTGGCATTTTGTTATTGATTCATAGGGACTGAGGAAGCATGATTTTTCAGACTGATAGGTCAGGGCCACCTGGCGGCTTTGGTGGCACCTTGGGGGAGGGGGGATCTTTACTGACTGAGTACATCCTGGCAGAAGAGTAAACATGTTTAACCTTCAGTCTTTCCCTGTTAGTTATTTTCAACAAACAAACTTTGGTCCTCCCCTGCTAGCTATTGTGATATTCTGTGGTTTGTCCTGGAATCTGAGGGGGGGGGGCTGTTTCTCGGATGGTGTATTTCCACAAAATGGAAAAATGGAGTCTATGTTGTTCCCTCATAACTGGTCCTTCTTTACAATACCATCTTATATTGATTTCTACAGTCTAAATGTTGAGTAGTCTTCCAATTTTTTTTATTTACAAAATGGTTTGGCTACTCTAAGTCTGCTGCAGTTCAACAAAATTTTAGAACCAGTTTGTCAATTCCTTTTTTTTAATTTTTATTTATTTTTTATGTGTATGAATGTACTGTCTGCATGTAGGTTTGTGCACACATGTTGTGCAATGCCGCAGAGGTCAGAAGAGGGTGTCAGATTCCCCTGAAACTAGAGTTAAAGATGGTTCTCAGCCACCATATGGGTGCTGGGAATTGAACCCAGGTCCTCTGCAAGAACAGTTGGCACTCTTAACCACTAGGCCATCTCTCCAGCCCCCAGTTTGTCAATTTCAACAGGAAAAAAAAAAGGCTAGGTATATACCACACTAGGTCCAGAGGGGAAATGGCATTTTTATTAATCTTTCAATCCATGAATACAAGATCTTTCCCCATTTCTGTCAACTGACTTTTATTTCTATAACCATTTCTCAGCATTCACATATTACTAAAGTAAATTTTAACTTATTGATACACATTTTCTGATATTACTGAGAAGGGTACTACATTTGATGAGCATTTTTATCAAGAAGCAGATGTTAAAGTTTTCCAAATAATTTTCATGCAGCTGAGGTGATAATTGTATGATTTTTTAAAAATTTAATCCATTTATATTGAGTTCACATGTTAAACTAACTTTACATCCCTACTATAAACACCACTGGCCATCAGCCCTCCTTCCAGGCCACAACTCTCAGGTTTTGCTTCGTTTTCCTCTCCCTTCAGTATTACAGCAACTATTTCTGAAATGTAGCCTACTTAGGCATTAATCCAGACAGAGAAGGGAGCGGTAAATAAGAACGCTAAAGGCCCTGCTTTTTCTGAACTTCCAATTCAGGAGCTAGGAAAGAATAAACAATGAAAAGTAAATAAAAAATTGTAAACAGTGTAATAGAGTATCAGATAATACACATCTGAGTACTACTAACAAAACCTCAAGTCTGATTAAACAGTAAGGTATTCGGTATTTTATGAAATATCAGGAGATAGGACATGCTCATCGCAAATGTTTATTATTAGCTCAATAAAGTCCTCAAAGACCTGACTGCTTTTCCTCTCTCCACTGTGTGTTCTCCAGTTTCATCTTAACCGAAGATGGCTCTTCCCTGCAGTTGCTATTAGCCTGCCAGGGAGCTCATTCCTACAGGGTTCCTTACTCAGTCTGGAAACTTTGGGACACCAAAATCACCACCCAAGGGTCCTTGCAGCTACTTTTTCATCTGCAAACTCATTTCTGATTATTAGAGTCACTTGCTTTGGTTTTGGAAGGCAGGATTGAGAACCTATTTCCCTCCACATTACTTGGCTCTTTCTTCTGGCCAGCAAGGTCACAAGAACATGAGTGTGTTCTCCAAAGTGTCATCCATTTGCCAGTTCCCAAGGGTGAAGTATGGCTGAAGAGAGTGGAAGCACTGACCTGGGTTTTCTAATCCACAAACCAACACTGTGATTTCCATATCCTAGCACCCTGTGTTCTCTAAGACTGTGACCACATCCAGCAGTTTGTTCTTCTCTGACACAGCTCCAAAAGTGGCCTCAGGGGCTGCAGGCATGCTGGTGAGTTGATACTCTGTCTGAGAGCCATTTCCGGAAGTCTATTCTAGAATCTGGTCCCTTAGTATTTCAACAATTTAAAGGAACAATTCTTTATATTAAACTCCTTTCTACCCAAACTACTTAATGTAGTTATCTTCACTGAAAACCAGCTTGTGTGAGAGCTAGGTGTTTCTCACCATGTGTTAACATTAACTGGAGATAGCTTCTCCTCCCCCATAGGGATCACAAATAGGGAATTCTTTGTAATAGGGAAATATAAATTCTCAAAGAATCCATAAAAGTGTTTTAAGAGCAAGAGTCAGTGTTGGACCTGAGCTATGATTACACAATTTTTACAAAAGATCACTAAGAGCACCAGTTAAGTAAGTCCCCAATTTGCTTCTCTTACCTCATTTCCCTCCTGGTGGTTCATTTTCACAAATTAAGATTAGCAAATAGAAGAGAAGTAAGCATGCCAGGTGGAGAAAGATAAAGTCTGCGTGCTACTATTTTCAGTATTATAATGGACTCTATATTTAATTACTGAATTGTGTTGTATAGTTTGAAGTGTCCTTGGGATTTTTCTATTATGTAAGAATAACTAGCCAGCCATGGTGACATACTGCTTTAGGCCCAGCATTTTGCAAGGCAGAGGCAGGTGGCTCTCTGTGAGTTCCAGGCCAGCCTGATCTCCACAGTGAGCTCCAGGCCAGCCAGGCATGCATAGTAAGACCTTGTCTCAAAAAAAAAAAAACAAAAAAAAACAAAAAAAAAAATAAACAAAAATGAGCAATGTTAGCAGACCTGCTAGAACCCAAGTGATATGGAGAGAGTGAGCTCTGTATGTTGAATGTGAGGATACACAGGGACTCCTATGACCAGTTACATGCCAAGCATTGTGCTTGCTCAATCTGAAGTCTTTATACTTATCTAGCAGTTACCCTGTCAGCAAGAGCTAAATACAATGTCCTTACATAGTCAAACATCTTTCTCCACACTCTTTCTCCTATATTCTCTTGCTCTCTAAAATATATCATTATGAAATTCTCCAACCTTATAGATATGGCTTGTTTTAAGGACTGCTCAGTTTTCAGTGTTCTTTCCTTAATTTGACAAAATATCAACGGATCCCAGTTACATGGCTCTCAAGTGAGAAGTTGCAGGTCATCATAGGACTTTACAGAATGAATGCTGTGATGAAATGGTAATATATTCTGGTATCAAGGTCAATTGTTACCTTCAATTGCACAATTGAAACCAATAATCTCTTCTCATAGTACTATGCGGATTAAGTTGATTAATATCTGAGAAAGTGCTTTGAAGAGATCAAGGCACATAAAGTCACTTGGTTGATTCTGAAACTGATGTGAACTTTTCCTAGTCTGGCTATCTCTCTATCTCAGACTACAAATGCCAAAGGTCTCCAGGCTGCAAAACATAAACCATCATCTAACCACTGAGTTAAAACTCATTAGGATTAACTGGACTCCATATGGCAAAGAGAAAACTGGATGTTAGGAAAGAGATAAGTATTTGAAGAAAGTTAAACCAGATTGCTAATCAATAATACAGCTAATCGTTTCCCTTGAAAGAAACTTGCTTTTTACTGACAATGAATACGTGCAGTTAATAGTGGGATCTATCACTGTATAAATATAACTTTAGTACAATCCCATTAATTATCTCTGCCTCACTTCCTCTGTCTTTAAAATGGTGGTTATGCTTCTATTTGATGACTTTTATGACTGATAAATTAAAAGTTATGTTCCCAGTGGGAGAGATGGACTTGTGATTTTAATAACATCTTTCCCTGTATGTAGCATCATTAGCAATAGGAAGTCCCCAGGACTAGCATGCTGGTATGAATGCATACTCTTGTATAATGGAGAGTATCTTCAGGAGTTTGTAAAATAACATTAGAAATGTCCCTTGTCTGCCACATTGCCCTAAAATGTTTTCTTTCCATAGTTTACAAGAGGAAAAGCATTCTTATAACTTTGTGAACAACCTTCAAAACTAATTTCAACGGGAGCAGGAAGGATTGCAACAATAATAATGGTGACTTAGGGGGTGATTTAGAAAATCAAGTCTGAAGTTTCATAGTTGTAGATAGAGAATTTCCAGGTAGACAAGATCATCTTCATAAGGAGACTGTGCCCATATGAGGCAGAGCTGTTTAAAGCCCCCAAGAAAGTTGTTTTCCTCAATGCCTGGTTTCAAAGCAATAATTACAACTAATGAAACTGACCTTCAGTCTAATAAGCATGTCTGCATTAGAAGAGAGTATAACTTCCAAATTCTGCTTGTTTGAGGTTTCATTTGTGTGTTATTCAATGTATTTAACACTGTGTCCAGAAATAGTCTTCTGAACTCCAGGCACAACTGATATCTGCAATGCATTCTACTAGGAGTTTAATGCTCAGAACTAAGAATATATTGATAGTCTTAGGTGGCTTGGAGCATGATGTCCACAGACTGTAACCTGCTCAGAAATGCTGGCATGCTAGAGAAGGTAACTGTATGAATAGAGGGCAGGGCAAAGACCATCTACTTCTCGAGACACCACCACGGAGGACAGCAGTTTATTGAGAATAGACTGTGGACTGCTCTTGCTGGGATCAAATGGAGAGCAGCAGATAGCAGCAGAAGTCAGGCAGCTTTTATAGGCAGTTACGGGCTTCTGTAAGGTTCTATGATGTAGGCTAGGCGGCTTAGCCTGTGATTGGTTGAACTGCTGAGAGGCAGAGGAACCTGCCCAGCTAAGTCAGGACCTGCCATTTTAGAACATTGAGAGTTGCACCACCATTTTAGGAGTCCACCAGCAACCTAACAGTAGCTAGGACTGGTACATTAAGATTCTCAAAGGGCCTCCTAGGATTGCCGTGGAGGGGCACTGCAAGCAATGGTGTGTACAAAAAACCTGGATGTAGACTCCTAAGGAGAATCTACAGCAGATAGCGTGCTACTCAGCTCCTCCTAATCCTTTACCGTCTCCTCGTCCTCTTCCCCAGCTTTGAGGCACTTCCCTCAACTATCCCGTTTTTTGGGGGAGGTTTCCTAGCCCAGTACTAGGGCTGCTGGAGTCACTTTGTCCAAGCACAGAGAAAGTCAGAAGTTCAGAGAGGTTTACCTCTCCAAATTAAAAGTATGACTAAAGGTACAGTACAGGACTGTGACAGCAAGCTCCTTTGCTCTGGGGCAGAACAGTAATGAAAACTAATCTACAGTCTAAATTGCCCCGCGTGATCAAGCTGCTGCTCTCGCGGGGTTTGCTAAAGTCACGTGCCTGCGGGCATGTTTGTTTTTCCACTTTGACCACTGTCTCGGCAGTTTCTCCTGGGAAAGGGTCCTCAAGCCATCACTTCTATGGAAAGTCCTGTTCTCAAGGTCTTTTGTTTCTGTTTGAGGGGAGTTTATCTGTTTGTAAAATTTAAGGCAATCTTTCTGTATAGTCCTGACTTGCTTCGAACTCCCTATGTAGCTAGACTTGAACTCCTGATCTTCCTTCCCACTAGAGACATACACCACCACACCCAGCATCAAGAGCAAAACAAGGTATGCCTATGCTCTTGGGAACTGTCATAGATGCAAAAGAAGGTCATAAAAAATAACAGAATGTAAGGATGCAGTCCTGTTCATGACGCTGTTACAACAGCTAAAGCATAGAAGCAATTTGTGTTCATTCACAAACCAAGAGATTAGAAAAATGTGATATTTACACACACACACACACACACACACACATATATATATATATATATATATACACACACACACAATCTACAGTAAAATATTATTCAGTATTCACAAAGAAAACACTTCTGGCATATGTTATAGGGTGGATGAAATCTGAGGACATTAAGTAAAATAAGCCACTCATCAAAGGACAAAAGATTGTATGATTCTGTTTATATGAAGTACCTAGGGAGTCAGATTCAGGGTAGTTGGCAGAAGTTGGGGAAGGAGAGAATAGAGAGTTGTTCTCTACTGAGTGCAGCATTTTAGATTGCAAGATTAAATAATTCTCTGGAGGAATGGTGGTGATGGTTGTAGAACAACATGAATGCATTTACTATTAATGAGCTAAATCCTCAAAGGTAGTTAGGATAGTAACTTGGTGTCATGCATATTTTACCACATTAATAACAAATAGGGAAAAGGGGGATTTGGATCTAGGGATCATTTGTGGAACACGGAATATTAGACTTGGAGAGAACTCCTAGAGATGCTGAGAGCTCTCCCTGGCTGGCTCAAGGAAACTACTATGTTCCACACTCCAGAGCAGGTGGTTTGAATAAGAATGTCCCTGCAGGATCCCAAGAGATTAGAATTCTCAGCCTCAGTTGTTGACAGAGTTTAAGAGGGGGCAGACTTTGAGAGTTCAGAGCCTATTCCCACTTCCAGTCTCTCTTCTCCTTTCCTCTCTCCTTTCCTCTCCTCTCCTCTCTCCTTTCCTCTCCTCTCCTCTCTCCTTTCCTCTCCTCTCCTCTCCTCTCCTCCCCTCCCTTCCCCCCCCTTGAAGGGACAGAAGGAGGCCAGTGGAATTTTCCATTTGATAAACAACTCCACCTTGCAAAATAACAACCCCTCCCTAGCTTGGCTAATAGCAGCCCCTCCCTAGGTTAGCAAATAATAGGTTAACAAATAACAGGTTAGAGAAATAACAGGAAGCCACAGTTTGTTGCAGTTCCAGTAAGGTGCCTCACTGAAGGCCTGGCCCCCAGGGCTCCTGCATACCAACAGACTAAGTATTTCCCCATTTCCAGAAATAACAAATCTATGTAAAGATCACTTCGAGTGATCAATGAAGAAATGACTCGTTGCTGTTGCTGTAACCTGCTCTGCTCAAAATGTATAAAAACTAAGTACTGGGATTGTTCAGGATTCTGCCCCACTCCCCCACCCCCCCACCCCCCGCTGTACAGGCAAACCCTGGTGCACCAGCAAATTAAACCTCTTGCTTTTGCATCAAGATTTGTCTCTGCGTCTCTCACTCGGGGGGCTCCCAAGAATAAGGCTTGATTTGAGTCTTACATCTGGAGGCTTGTCCGGGATCAAGACCTCCTGTGGGGACACCTAGACAGACTTCAGAGGACTAAGACTGGGCCCCAGCAGGTACCACGGTTGTGTCTGTCTTATTTTGTCTGTCTTATCTGGCGTTTGTTTCTGTTCTGACTTTCGGTTTTGCTCTCGAGCAGTCTGGGAGGCTTTTGCCTCCATCTGTAAGGAATCTGGAGGACACTCCAGTTCTGGACAGGAGGGTGGAGACGATTCTCCTGTTGTCTGGGCTTGAACTGGGAATTTCTTGGCCAAGCCACCTGAGGACTGAGTCCATGAGGGACTGGTCAGTGTCTGGTACCAGAGTGAATAGGCACCTACCAAGTGAGTCTTTGTTTTGCATCATCCATTCGTGACAGGGATGGGTGATATCTGTGTTAATTGTTTGTGTTAGTTTCTGTGGACTTGGACTGACGATTTTTTTGGACATGGGAAAGAAAACCTCACCCCCCCCCCTTGAATTATTGATCCACCATTGGAGGGATGTGAAGGAAATGGCATGGGGGGAAGGTTTGGAAATTCAAAAAGGCAAATTCCACTCCCTCTGCTCTGTTGACTGGCCCACTTATCAGGTGGCCTGGCCGGCTGAGGGGACTCTCCATCTGCCTACTATATTAGCCCTCCAGTTAAAGATTTTTGCCCCAGGGAAGGGGGGGCACCCTGACCAGTTCCCGTGCATTGTCAGTTGGCAGAAATTGGTTGAAGATCCCCCTAATTGGCTAAAGCCCTTCCTTCCTCCACCCATCCCCATGCAGGTACTTGCAATCCAAGCCACGGTCCATGACAGTGAAAAGAAAGAGAAACCACCTGTTCTCCCTGACCCTCAAGCTGATTTTCTCCTAGATCCTCCTCCCCCTTCCCCACCTGTCCCACTTCCTTTGGCACCAAGATCACCTGTAGAGGATGCCCTTGCACCCTCTGGTCTCTATCCACCTCTGCCTGTTTCCCCAAACCCCACGGTGGCCAAGGCAAATCCCCACCCAGCATCTTCGAGGGACCCCAGGCCAGCTATGGGGACTCGCAGTCACCTGACGACTTTCCTGATTCCACCACCATGCTCCCCTTGAGACCCTTGGGGCCCCCAATGGAAGATGGGTGCCAATTTAAGCAGTATTGGCCTTTCTCCTCAGATTTATACAACTGGAAGGTGCAGCACCCTCCCTTCTCAGAAAACCCAAAGAGCCTCACTAACCTCCTAGAATCTATCCTCTTTACTCACCAGCCTACCTGGGATGATTGTCAGCAGCTCCTCCAGATCCTCTTTACCACAGAGGAGAGGGAGTGTGTTCTCCTAGAAGCCCAGAAAAATGTAGAAGCCCGGAAAAATGTGCTGAGAGACAACGGGACCCTGACCCAGAACCCCGTGATCATAAATGATCGGTTCCCACTTAGGAGACCTGACTGGAACTTTAACTCTCCTGAAGGGAATGAGCACCTGAAGGTCTACTGCCAGGCTCTGTTGGCAGGTCTCAAAGGAGCCGCAAGGCAGCCTACCAATTTGACTAAGGTAAAGTAAATTAGACAGAACCCCGCAGAATCCCCAGTGGGTTTTTTAGAACTGCTGTTGGAAGCATTCTGCCTGTATACCCCTTATGACCCAGAATCCCAGGAGCATAAGGCCACCATCACCATGGCCTTTATAGATCAGGCTAGCCCTGATATTAAGAGAAAGCTGCAAAAAATGGAGGGGCTGCAAGATAAGACTCTCAGAGAACTGGTGCAGGCAGCAGAAAAGGTGTATCATAACAGGGAAACTGAGGGAGAAAAAAGAAACGAAAAAAGAAACGAAAAAAGAAAGAAGAAAGGGAATTAAGAAAAGAAACACGACAGAGTCAGAACTTACAAAAAGATCTTAACAACTGTGGTCCAAGAGAGTAAAGGTGGTGCATGGGCACTGCCCAGACAGAGGAGGGGGGGCCACTTGAAAAGGATCAGTGTGCCTATTGCAAAGAAAAAGGGCATTGGGCCTGGAACTGCCCGCACAAAAAAAGGGGGAGGGGCTGGTGGTGGTGATCGAAAGGGGCCATCTGCACCCCTGAGAGTACTGGCCCTGAATGAAGACAGCGATTGGGGGATGGGGTTTGGACCCCCTCCCCAAATCCAGGGTAACATTAAAAAGTGGAGGGGAGACCCACCCAATTTCTAGTGGACATGGGGGCCCAACATTTAGTCCTCCTGAAACCAGGGGGTCCTATGGGAAAGAGAAAGACTTGAGTCCAGGATGCCACCAGGATCAAACAATATTCATGGACTACCTGAAGGACTGTAGACTTAGGAACAGGCCGGGTATCCCTCTTGTTCATGGTTATTCCTGAGTGCCCATACCCTTTGCTGTGTAGGAACCTACTGACTAAAATGAGGGCCCAGATTCACTTCTTACTGGAGGGACCCCAGCTCAGAGGACCAGAAGGGAAACCACTCCACATCCTAACCCTTAAACTGGAAGACGAATACAAACTATTTGAGAGAGAAGTCAAAGACTTGCCAAAGGACATTAAATGGTGGCTTGAGACTTTTTCCCAAGCATGGGCAGAAATGGCAGGGCTAGGAAAGGCCAGAAACCAGGCCCCCATCTATGTTGAGCTAAAGGCACAGGCCACCCTGGTAGTGCTATGCCAATACCTGATGCCTCAAGTGGCAAGGGAAGGGAGCTGACCTCATATAAATAGACTCTTACACCTGGGGGTCCTCCGGAGGTGCCGATCTGCCTGGAACACCCCCCTTCTGCCAGTAAGGAAGCCAGGAATTTAAGACTATGGCCCAGTACAAGATCTCTGGGAGGTCAACTGGAGGGTGGCTGACCTGTATCCGACTGTGCCCAACCCATACACCCTACTGAGCACCTGCTGCCATTGAGAACCTGGTACACGGTACTAGATCTCAAGGATGCATTCTTCTATCTCCTGTTGGCCCCGAGGAGCCAGGGACATTTCGCTTTCAAGTGGAATGACCCTGACTCTGGGTTGACGGGTCAGCTGACATGGACCCGATTGCCTCAAGGATTCAAGAACTCACTCACAATCTTCGATGAGGCTCTGCACTGGGACCTGACTCCCTTCCAGGAGAGCACCCTCAGGTAACTCTCTTACAGTATGTAGATGACCTCCTAATTGCAGCCACGACAGAGGAAGAGTGCCTACAGGGAACTAAGGATACCCTTGGAGACTTGGGATACTGGGCCTCGGCCAAGAAAGCCCAAATCTGCCAGCAACAGGTAACCTATCTGGGATATGTGTTGTGGGATGGAAGGAGATAGCTCTCTGAAGCTCGAAAAGAGACCATCCTCCACATTCCAGAGCCCACGACCCCCAAGCAGATTCAGGAATTCCTGGGCACAGCTGGATTTTGCCATCTCTGGATCCCAGGATTTGTGGAGATGGCAGCCCCCCTTTATTCCCTTACTAAAAACGGGGGGCTCTTTGCCTGGGGAGAAAAGGAACAACAGGCTTTTGGGGCTATCAAACAAGCTTTGGTATCCGCCCCCACTTTGGGACTGCCAGATGTCACCAAACCATTCCATCTATATGTGGATGAACACAGGGAGTGGCAAAAGGGGTGCTGACCCCAAAACTGGGGCCGCGGAGGAGGCCGGTGGCAGACTTGTTTGAAAAGCTGGATCCGGTGGCAGCCGGGTAGCCTGCTTGCCTCTGCATCATCGCAGCAGTAGCTATCTTGGTTAAAGATGCGGATAAACTGACTATGGGCCAGGACTTGGCTGTCACTGCACCCCATGCTATGGACAGTATTATTACACAGCCCCCCAATAGGTGGCTAACCAATGCCAGAATGACTCATTATCAGACTCTGTTGTTAAACTCAGATAGGATCACCTTCA
Source organism: Rhizomys pruinosus (assembly GCA_009823505.1). Lineage (NCBI taxonomy): Eukaryota > Metazoa > Chordata > Mammalia > Rodentia > Spalacidae > Rhizomys > Rhizomys pruinosus. Next base: position 1,083,410 of record VZQC01013112.1, read on the forward strand.
CTCTGCCAGCCGGCCTCAACCCAGCCTCCCTGCTCCTGGACCCTGACCTGGATCCACCTGATCATGAGTGCCCACAAGTCCTCGCTGAGATGCACAGATGGAGGAAAGACTTAAAGGACCAGCCCCTGCCAGACACCGAGGTCACTTGGTATACGGACAGGAGCAGTTACCTCGAGGGAAGCCAACGCTGGGCTGGGGCCACAGTAGTCTATGGGATAAACACTATATGGGCAGCCCCCCCTACATCCGGGGACATCTGCCCAGAAAGCTGAACTGATCGCCTTGGCTCAAGCCTTAACATTGGGAAAGGACAAGAAGGTCAACATATATACGGACAGCAGGTACACCTTTGCCACTGCACATGTACATGGGGCCATTTACCAACAACGCGGCCTCCTGACATTGGAGGGAAAGAAAATTAAAAACAAATCAGAAATCCTAGCCCTCCTCGAGGCTCTGCACCTGCCAAAGAAGGTCAGTATCATATATTGCCCTGGGCATCAGAAAGGAAGGGATCCTATTTCAATGGGAAATAACATGGCTGATCAGGTGGCACGCCAGGTGACCCTACAAGAGGCATCTCATGTGCTGCTGCAGACAGAACAAGACCCAGGACAGGCTTTGGACTAGACTAAGGGTTGGCCTCACCTAGAGTATATGGCTGAGGAAAAGGCCCAAATTACTGGGTACCCCACTAACTACTACCTGAAAAAAGTGGGATGTTGGTGTACCCTGAAAGGGGAAACTATCCTCCCTAGGCACCAAATGGTGGACTTAATCAAACAGATGCACCAGTAGACCCATCTAGGTAGTAAAAAGTTAATAGAGGCAATAAAGGGATCCCAGATGTTTGTTATGGACTTGAGAAATATAGTTAATGATATAGTGAGACAATGCCAGGTTTGTCAACAATTCAATGCCTGCAAGACTAAACAAGAAAAGGGAAAAAGATTAAGAGGAAATAGACCAGGAGTTTTCTGGGAAATCGACTTCACTGAGGTTAAGCCAGGTAAATACGGGTATAAGTATCTACTAGTCTTTATAGACACTTTCTCTGGATGGGTCGAGGCTTTCCCTCTGAAGCAGGAAACTGCAGCAATAGTGGCCAAGAAGATACTGGAGGAGATTCTCCCAAGATTTGGAGTACCCAAGGTAATAATGTCTGCTAACTGGCCCGGCCTTCGTCTCCCAGGTTAGCCAGGGACTAGCTAATGTTCTGGGAACAGATTGGAAACTCCGTTGTGTGTACCATCCCCAAAGCTCAGGACAGGTAGAGAGAATGAATAGAACCCTAAAAGAGACCTTAACTAAATTGATCTTAGAGACTGGCACTGACTGGGTGGTGCTCCTTCCACTGGCCCTCTTTAGGGCCAGGAATACCCCTTACAAACTCGGGCTTACCCCCCAGAAAATCCTCTATGGGTCCCCGGCCCCTTGGTTTCCTCCGGACCCATGACAAAGATGTGATTGCCCTATTAGTGCACTACAGGCAGTGCAGAGAGACGCCTGGTCCAAGTTATCTGCTCTCTATGCCCCCGGGACTCTGGAGAAGCCCCATCTGTTCCAGGTTGGGGACACAGTGTATGTGTGGAGGCATCGGGGGGGACTTGTTGGAGCCCAGGTGGAAAGGACCCTACATAGTACTCCTGACAACTCCCACTGCCATCAAGGTTGACGGGATCGCGACTTGGATCCATGCTTCCCATATAAAGCCCAGGACGCCATCAGTCAACCCCCCACATTGGACTGACAACCCCCTGAAGAGAAGCTGAAACTTCGCCAGAAGACCACCTAACTCTAATAGCACAATGGAGGATCCGCAGAAGCATCAAACCACTCCAGCTTGAACTGTCTCGATCCCAATGCTGGTGACTTTGGTGACATTAATGATTTGTGCTGTCTCAGGTAACCCACATGAGCCCCTCAACCTAACCTGGCAGGTATCAGATGTAACCACCGGGGACGTCCTTGTTGTTGTCTCAAAGATTGCCCCCTTAAATACTTGGTATCCAGAACTAGGATTCGACCAGGTGGATCTTTTCTTAGGGAACAGTTTTGTAAAGCTGAAGAAGGCATATTTCTATGTCTGCCCGGGACATAAGAATAAGGACAAATCATGGAGAAGTAAATGTGGGGGAGTGGGAGACTACTTTTGTGCCTCTTGGGCCTGTGTGAGTACGGGGGACATCTACTGGACACCACCCTGTCACTGGAGACCTGATTCAGATCGTTAGAAACAATACCCTGAGTTTCAGGAACAGCCGGGGCTGGAAGGTAGAAACTTGTCCTCATAAGATTCACAGAAGCAGGAAAGGAAGCTACTGGCTGGGAGTCAGGAAGATTATGGGGTGTTCGCCTTTATGGGGGCCAGGTGATGGGGGGTGCTGTTCAACGTCCTGTTAAAGGTTCAGCACCTTCCGTCAGTCCGCATAGGACCTAATGTAGTCCTTAAAAACATAAAAATAAAAAAGAAAGAAACAAGCCCAAGCCACTTTGCTGGGACTTCTCCTGCCCTGTTGCTGACTACTCCACCCAGACAGACATTAGCCCAGCCACTAACTACTCCACCCAGACAGACATCAGCCCAGCCACTAACTACTCCACCCAGACAGACATTAGCCCAGCCACTAACTACTCCACCCAGACAGACATTAGCCCAGCCACTAACTACACCCAGACAGACATCAGCCCAGCCACTAAATCAAGGCTTCCACCCCCTCAGCGAAAAGACACTGGGGGCAAAAAACTGCTCCAGGGATTGATGACGGCTGCTTATTCAACTCCACTAGTCCAAATGTCACTGATTCATGCTGGTTGTGCTATGATGTTAAACCCCCTTTTTACGAGGGGATCGGGGTAAATAGTACTTTCAGTGTGTCTAATCAAAGAAACCCTTCCCATTGTAAATGGGGGTTGTGGTGGTTTGAATGAGTGTCCCCCATAGGCTTTAAGTATTCAGACATTTGTCTCCAGTTGGTGGCACTGTTTTTGGAGGTCTTAGAAGGTGTGGCCATGCTAGAGGAAGTATGTCACTGGGGGCAGGTGTAGTGAGTTTAACAAGCCTCATGGTCTCCAGTCACCCTCTCTCTGCTTCTGTGCTCTTTGTGAGATGTGACCCTCGGCTTGCTGCTCCAGATCCAGCCACCATGCCTCCCACCACAATGGACTCTAATTCCCTGGAACCATCAATCGTAAGCTCAAATAAACTCTTCCTTTTATAAGTTCCTTGGTCATGGTATTTTATCACAGCAACAGAAAAGTGACTAATACAAGGGGACAGGGTAACAGGCCTGACCTTGCAACTTATAACAGGGAAAGGAACTTGTGTGGGTAAAAACCCAAGGGGACGGTACAGGAACATGTGTCATAGCTTGAACACCTCCTCTTGGGACCCTGACAAATGGCTAATACCTAATGAGGGAGAGTGGTGGGTTTGTTCACGGACAGGACTTATGCCCTGCTTGTCTACTAGCATGTTTAACAACTCAGCTGAATATTGTGTTCTGATCTCTGTTGTGCCCCACATTCTCTACCATCCTGAGGAAGACATGTACAGTTACTGGTCCCGAGGGTCACAGGCCAGGGAAAAGAGAGAAGCCATCACAGCCCTCACCATAGCTGTTCTGTTTGGCCTAGGGTTGGCTGGAGCAGGGACAGGAATAGCGTCCCTGACCACCCAGCAGTCAGGCATGAGGACTCTAAGAGCCGCCATAGATGAAGATCTTGAAAGAATAGAAACTTCCATTAGTTTCCTGGAAAAATCCCTTACCTCCCTCTCCAAAGTAGTTCTACAAAACCGGAGAGGGTTGGATCTCCTTTTTCTTCAACAAGGAGGGGTATATGCAGCATTAGGAGAGGAACGTTGTTTTTATGCAAACCACAAAGGGGTCATCAAGGACTCCATGGCCAAAGTAAGGGAGGGTCTAGCCAAGCATAAGCAAGAAAGAGAAGACAGTCAAGGATGGTTTGAATCCTGGTTTCACAGGTCCCCCTGGCTCACCACCCTGGTCTCCACCTTGCTGGGACCATTGCTTATCCTCATGCTAATTCTGACCTTTGGACCCTGTATCCTAAATCACTTGATTGCGTTTGTCAAAAACCGTATTAACATGGTGCAAATTATGCATTTGAGGCAACAACACTCCCCCTTCAGGGCTGACTCAAGACAGGGATTTGACTTAACTGAGATATTATCCCCTGCTCCAGGATTGGAGCAGTCTCAAGAAAAAGGGGGGAATGAAGGGACAGAAGGAGGCTAGTGGAATTTTCCATCTTGATAAACAACTCCACCTTGCAAAATAACCCCTCCCTAGCTTGGCTAATAGCAGCCCCTCCCTAGGTTAGTGAAATAAATAACAGGAAGCCACAGTTGTAGCAGTTCCAATAAGGCTCTGCCCTGAGGGCCTGGCCCCCAGGGCTCCTGCAGACCAACAGACTAAGTATTTCCCCATTTCCAGAAATAACCAATCTGTGTAAAGATCACTTCGAGTGACCAATGAAGAAATGACTTGTTGCTGTTGCTGTAACCTGCTCTGCTCAAAATGTATAAAAACTGAGTACTGGGATTGTTCAGGGTTCTGCCCCCCCCCCCCCGCCCCGTACAGATGAACCCCGGCATGCCAGCAAATTAAACTTCTTGCTTTTGCATCGAGATTTGTCTCTGTGTCTCTCACTCAGGGGTCTCCCAAGATAAGGCTCAATTTGAGTCTTATGGTATCCCAAAGGAATCAAAGTCTTATTTCTTGTTCAATGTACCAGTTGCCCCAGTATGATTCATTGAAAAGACCACTCTTTCCCCAATAACAAGTTACAACTGTCTATAAATGCNCCCTCCCCTCCCCTCCCCTCCCCTCCCCTCTCCTTTCTCTCTCTCTTTTTCTCTCTCTCTCTCTCCCCTGCTTCCTGCCTGTGCTTGAAGATGTGCATGCTCAGCTTTCAGCTCTGGCCACGTCTGCTCCATGCCTACCCTCCCTCCCCCCATGATGGACTCTTATCCCTCTGAACACATAACCCTGTTAAACTCTTCCTTCTATAAATTGCTTTAGTCATGCTGTTTTATTGTAGGAACAACAAAGTAACTAATACAGTGCCCTTATGAAAGAAGCTCAAGAGGGGATCCCCTAGCCAAACCTTCATGTGAGGACCCAGCTACAAGACAGCCACTTAGGAATCAGGAAACAGACACTCGCCAGATACCAAACCTGCTGGGACTTCGATCTTGGACGAATTGCCTCTAGAAGTGTGAGACACATTTCTGTTGTTTATAAGCCACCCAGTTCCTTAGTTGTTCAGTAGTTTGTTACAGCAACCTGAACAGACTAAGACAAATAGCAGTGGGAATTTATGAGTCACCCAGAGATAGGCTTACAGGGATTCACCTGAGAAGAAGCACAATTGATGACAGCTATTATGTCTTCTAGCAAAGATGGCTTGCATACAAATCACCACTATCACAAAAGGCAAGATATGATATATAATCTAAAGAATATACAAGCTGGGTGCTATAGAACTGCACACTAGAAAGAAACTGCTTCCACGTGAAAAGATTTGCAGCTGCCGGCACCATGTGAAGATAAGCATGGAAATGGAGTTTTCCAGGACATAATCACCTAGAGATTTAGGAGGAGCTATGATCTATGCTATAAATCCCATCGTATATTGATTACAGCATTTATCAACCCCAGATAACGCTGGGACTTTCTCATATGTTACATTTAAATATCACATACAGATGCTTAACATGGACAGTGCAATGTTTGCACGATGCACAATGCCATCTGTTATACAAGCTCATAGGTCTGCTCCTGTTTAGAAGTTTCAAGTCACTGCCTACTGTTGTAAAGTCATAACGGAGAGACCACTCAGTAGACCACGTGGAGTTTAATGTAGGGTTTAATTTAATTACGACACCAGGCCAGCTCTCAGGAGGAGTGTAGCCTCTAGGTGCCGGTTACAGGGATTTTTATAAGTACAACTAATAAACAAACTCCAGCTAATCAGAGTTTAACAGGACAGTTTGCCAATCAACGGGAAGAGCATGAAGCAAGCAAGCAATCATTCCTGGAATGGCTCAAGGAAAATGGAACCTGATGGCTTCCCTGAGTTTTTATAATTCTTTATTTCGCCTACCTGGACATGCCCGAAGTGCTGAAGGAGAATTTTGGCAGAAGATTAATTCTCTCATAGAATCTTCCTTCCTCATAAGATTGTCTTAAATCTTTTGATCTAAAAGGAAAGCCCAGTCCCATTTTAACGTTCCACTTTCACCATCATAAAGTCCATGTTAATACAGTATTCAAGTCTCCAGAAACCCACAGGGAAAGTAAAATTTGTCCACAAAACTTTAGATTTTAGCACCATTAGACATAGTCATCACTATGTCCATATATGAACTCAGGACATAAATTCCCAAGCTCCTTACTAATCATAAACCATAACAGTGGCTAATTAGAAATTAAAGCCTATAGAAGGAAAAACCCTTTTAACTTAATTATTCTCAGTAGTTTCCTGTCCTGCTGCGTGGCAACACCTTTCTCCCCTAGTTCCAGTAAAACCTCTAAGTCATTGTCCCTTCTGCTATGGGTCAGAAGCCAAGCACACTGTATTTGTCATTTTTCTGTTGCTGTGATAAAACCACCATGACCAAGGGAACTTATAAAAGGAAGCGTTTATTTGAGCTTACAGTTGACGGTTCCAGGGAGGCATGGTGGCCGGGGCTGGAGCAGAAAGCCAAGGTTCACATCTTCCAATGAGCACAGGAAGCCACACATACCAAAGCTGGAAAATTGTGAAGAAGTTTTATTATGGCCAGCTGGACTATCCCCCACTTTAGAGTACAGGCAGCAGAGCAAACTTGGGGTTTGGGGCTATATATACAGTCACTTCTACAAGATAGAGGTTTAACCAGTCTTAAGCATTTTACAGAGCAGAAGTATTTGATTAACATATCAAGCATTTTACAAAAAAGCACACGTATGGTTAGTTAGTTAATTTCACCATACCTTAAGGCTTTTTGCTTGAGAATAGGTCCCCAGTACACTCCTGAATCCCAGCGGCCTAAGAGTTCCCCAAAGCAGCAGGGTGTGGTGGCCCACGCCTTTAATCCCAGCATGCTGTTAATCTCAGTACAAAGGACGTTTATGTTAAGGTTAGAAACAAAATGGATGGAGTTTATCTAGCCCACCATCAGAAAAATAATGGATTTCTGAACAAAATGGAGTTTATGTAGCCCAAAAGGAAGAAGGTGAGATGGTCTGACCCATCTCACCTTGCTTCCTTTACGACACATCCAGGTAATAGTAGTGTTCTGGTGCTTCTGCCTAACATCTCTTTTCTCCTTCTTTGTTTCTGTTGCCTTAGTTAGGCATGACCAACGCAGTGAAACCAACATTGACAAATTCCATCACCCCATTCACTCAGAGCGGTAACTGGAGTTTTAGTATAAAAGCTCAGGCTCTGGCTGCCCCACCAGGCTGTGTGTGCTCGGCCACCTGCGCCAGTAGGCCAATTAAAGAGACTAGTAATGGTGAAAAGAAGAGACAGGAGATTTATTCACTAGAGCCACATTGGAAATAATAAGTAAAAGCATATAGTGACTCCAAGTTCCTTTTCAGAGCCTTAGGTTTAAATACAGAAAGACTTGGGACAGGAGAGATGCCTCAGAGGTTAAGAGCACTGGCTGCTCTTACAGAGGATCCAGTTTGAATTTCCCAACACTCACATGAAATTTAGCAAAGATCTGTAACTCCAGTTCCAGGGAATCCAGTGTTCTCTTCTGGTCTCCATAGGAATTGCATGCATGAATGCACTTACATACATGCAGGCAAAACAGTCACACACACAGAATCAATAAAAAATTAAATATAGGAAAAATTGGAGCAGCAATCTGCTGCTCTCTCAGCTCTGCTTATGCAAGGCGATCTGAAAACGTCCTTAATGCTATCATCACTTGAAGAGACCAATCTGACTGTTTTAAAATAATCACTCCTGCTCCAGGGCACAGCCCCACCTGTATGGATAACTTCCCTTATCTGAGGGATGATCATTCTTGGAATTATAAGGGTTGCAGAAAAATGGCTTTCCTCTATTCCTTCAGCCTTGAAAGGGGAAGGGTCAGGTAGATAGATGATCCTTAGTGGAAACCTTTCCTGTGCAGAGTCAAGCATGAGGCTGATCCAAAATCAAGGAGACACAAAATGAAGGCAGAGAGGACTGACTTCCATCCTGCTTTTCATTATCTTGTGGGCCCAAGTGAAGAGTCAGTGATTTTTAACAAAAGTAGCTTTAAAAAAAAAAAAATAGTAAACACCTTTTCATTTCTCCCATCACGTTAATATGTTATAGTAGAAATGGCGAAGTAGACTTGGTGGCAAAATCAGCTGGGCGTGGTGGCGCACACGCCTTTAATCCTAGCACTTGGGAGGCAGAGGCAGGTGAATCTTTGTGAGTTCAAGGCCAGCCTGGTCTACTGAGTGAGTTCCAGGACAGCTGGGGCTACAGGGAGACCCTGTCTCAAAAAGACCAAAAAAAAAAAAAAAAAATAGACTTGGTTGTTACAGTGTCAGGGTAATGGAGAAGGCAGTCTGGAGTCTCCCCTCCGCCTCCTGTAGCCACCCAGGTTTCTCTGGGATGTCACATTCCTGTGGCCTTTGGGATTGCATGTTCCCTGTAAACTGCTTATTTTACCACATATGTGTTACATGCTCTTTGCTTGCATTTGTCCCAAGGATATAAAGGATCCAAGAGACTCAGTCAAGCTGCTGCCTCCTGTGTAGAATGATCTCTGGGTCAGCTCAGGCTAGTGGGTTACTAGGGTGAATAAACTCTCCTCACATAACTTTGGCTTTGGTTTCATGATTTTCTGCAACAATGTGACCATCCCATGATTTAGCCACAGTCTTTACTTCCAAGTAACTTCTTCACTGGGTCTTAGCTACCTTTTAAGGGGCTGGAGAGATAGCATAGCGGTTAAGAGCATCGACTGCTCTTGCAGAGGACCCAGGTTCCATCCGCAGCACCCACATGGCGGCTAAGAACCATCTGTAACTCCAATTCCAGGAGAACTCCAGTTCCAGGGGAATATGCTACACCGCCTTCTGACTCCGAGCCATTGCCACGAACGGGTGCACAAACTACATGCAGCAGTAACTTCATACACTACAAAAAAAAAAAAATTAAAATAAAAAAATTTACAAAAATAACATAATAGATAAATAAATAAATAGCATTCCCAAAGGCAGTTAGCATTGCATTATTCTTTCTGTCAAGACCGCATCCAGTGACAAATCACCCAGAGACAACAATATGAGCCCAGTTGGTGACTCAGGCTGAAGTAAGTTCATCACAACTGCTGCCCCAGTGCCAACTGGACCCCATGACCAAGGGCAGAGGCAAGGACCGGCCAGTATTGAATATTGGTTCTCCATATTCAAAATGCTACAGTGGATTAGGAAAGTGAAGCAAAGCAAGCAGGAGACAACACCAAGGAAACCCTGCAGTGAACTAGGTCTGCTGGGAATTCCGGAAGCCATGAAGGGTGGTGCAAGGGGAAATGGGGAGCTGCCGACGTTTCAGAAGTCCAGTTTAATTTTTTGTTTATTTTTTTTTTTTTTAATTTTATTTATTTCTATGTTCTTGTACCTGTCTGCATGCAGGGTTCTGTGCACCCGTGTCGTGCAATGCCGCGGGCGCTCCAGAGGGGTCTCAAGTATTCCCCTGGGAACTGGAGAGTCTCTCCTGGAATTGGAGTTTCAGACGGCTCTCGCGCCCGCCATGTGGGTGCTGGGGATCGAACCCGGGTCCTCTGTAAGAGCGGTCGGCGCTCTTAACCGCTAGGCCATCTCTCCAGCCCCATTTTGTTTTACCCAGGATAGAAGTCTTTGTCTCCCAAAGCTGACACATTCCTGTAACTATGATCCAGTATGGAAGTCTTTGTTTCCCCAAGATGTCACCTTCCTGCAGCCTTTGTGACTGTGTGTTACCTATAAACCACTTATTTAGTTACCACATGTGTGTTATTTGCTCTTTGCATTTGTTTCATGGGTATAAAAGTCCCTGGAAGACTCAGTCAACGTGTTGACTCCTTTATGGAATGATCAGTAGGTCAGCCAGGCTAGCGTAAAATGAAACTCCCCCTCCTCACCTGACGTGGCTTTGGTCTCATGATCTTTTCTGTAACAGGACAAACAGCATTCGTTTGACTAAGTTGGTGGGGTTTCTATGGCCTCTTGTCTGGCAAATTTGATCTAAGAAGATCAACATCAATGATAAACGTCACCAAATTCAAGCTTCAGCCTCAGCTATGCAACTGCTTATTTGGCATTTTCACATGAATATTTTTAAATCAATCTCAATTTTAAAATATCAAAATTACTCACGAGGTAGGAGACTATGTCCATTTCCTTGCTCCTTTTCCCACATTCCACCTCTGCCCTTCAAAGTCAACCTCCACACAAAAGAACGATCATTAAAACCGGATTCTGCCATTTCCTCCATTAAAACACTTTATTGGTTTCTCATGGTATTTTGAGTCCTGTCTCTCCTCTGATAAAAACATTCCCTTGGCATTTAAAGTTAAATCCTGCAATGATCGATGTCTCCTGATCTGTGAGCACACTTCCTAACTCATCTCTTACTTCCTCTGTTCATCTTTCTCTGTCATATGGGATTGTGTGATGTTGTCTATATATTTCTCTCTGCATTGAGATTAGAACTTAAGCCTGGCTCTTCACAAGGCCGGAACGCATTAAAAGCGTGCGCCACCATGCCCGGCTGAGGTTTCTTTTACTCTAAGGTATGCTCTTTGAGGCTAGGAATCAGGTCTGCTGACTGTTGCAACCCCAGGACAGCAGCAGCACTAGCCTCATGGGGAGTGAATAAAGGAATGAAGAGGTACTGCATCTATTTCACCTTGGCTTCTAACAAGTCAGTTCTCTGGGGTCATTTCAAGTATCATATTACATAGCAGACCTGACCTCATGTTTATTATAATCAAGAAACAAATGTGCAATTCTGTGGGGTGGTGGAGGGGAGAGAACTGATGCTGCCCCCCACTCCCATGTTGAACTGATCAGTTAAAGTAGGTTTTTGTTTGAGAGCTGCCCAGAATGGATACAGTTGACTTTCCAAAATCATGCTTTTTATTGGCTTCAGATAACAATGAAGATATTTCACTATGATATTTTTCAAGTTGTTTCTATAGAGCCTTCTCCTCACCTGTCCTTTTTAGTGCTTAATAGATTAAGGGCTCATCCCTGGTGTTCGTTTATTGAAACCACCCAGGAATATTTGATTTCTTAATCTTCCCGCCTTTTAAGAGTTTAATTTTACAACCTTGAAAAAGAATCCACTTTAGATGGTTTGTGTAGGGCCCAACTTTTACAATATCCATTTATACTGACTAGATGTGTTAATATGCGAATACTTTAAGAGGATGCAGCTGACCCTCTTGTTTCTAGAAAATTCTTCTCTTTGGTTTGCATAGTTTTGTCATCTTTTTGTCACTGCTAATTGAGATTAAAAAAAAAAAAAACTGATGCTGCAGATGCTATCAGTAAAATAGACCTTCTGCCAATGACAATTGTTAAACACATACTCATCTTACTAAACTTTGGACAGAAAAGTTTTCAGTAAAGAACAAATCACCTACGCTATTCCTCTTCAAACAGCCCCATCATTATTGGATTTGTTATGCCTTTTCTTTTCTTTTCTTTTCTTTTTTTTTTTTTTTTTTTTTTTTTTTTTTTTTTTNAGCCGTGTAAGCTTTTGTTTTTTTTTTTGGAAATATGACATAGACGTGTAACCATTTGTTGAATGAGTGAGGTTGAAAGAAATGACTATGCTTTTGGTTATGTGGATATAAAGAAAAGAAAACCCCCGTTGTGGGCCTGGTGGGGTGCACGTCGTTTAATCCAGCACTTGAGGCAGAGGCATGCAGAATTCTGTGAGTTTTCAAGGCCACGTCCTACTAGTGAGTTACAGGCAGCCAGGGCTGCATAGCGAAGTGAGATCCTATGTTAAAAAAAAAAAAAAAAACAACAACAAGGCCGGTCATGGAAGGATGTGGAAAGGATATTCTAGGTAGCAGGAACAGCTAGCTCATGCAAGGAAATGTTCGGCTATTTCTAGGAACTGCCATCTTAAGGAGAAAATATTTGAGTGGCCTCCTAAAGAACGGGGAAGGCCGGTCATGGAAGGATGTGGAAAGGATATTCTAGGTAGCAGGAACAGCTAGCTCATGCAAGGAAATGTTCGGCTATTTCTAGGAACTGCCATCTTAAGGAGAAAATATTTGAGTGGCCTCCTAAAGAACGGGGAAGGCCGGTCATGGAAGGATGTGGAAAGGATATTCTAGGTAGCAGGAACAGCTAGCTCATGCAAGGAAATGTTCGGCTATTTCTAGGAACTGCCATCTTAAGGAGAAAATATTTGAGTGGCCTCCTAAAGAACGGGGAAGGCCGGTCATGGAAGGATGTGGAAAGGATATTCTAGGTAGCAGGAACAGCTAGCTCATGCAAGGAAATGTTCGGCTATTTCTAGGAACTGCCATCTTAAGGAGAAAATATTTGAGTGGCATCCTAAAGAACGGGGAAGGCCGGTCATGGAAGGATGTGGAAAGGATATTCTAGGTAGCAGGAACAGCTAGCTCATGCAAGGAAATGTTCGGCTATTTCTAGGAACTGCCACTAACTGAGTGTGTCTGGAGCCAGGGAACAAAAATGCAGACAGTTATAGTAATTCTGTGTCTAACGAGCTTTATAAATACTTCTTATGATATTTTTAAGCAAGAAAATTTAAACTGCATTTCAAATGTTTTCCTCCCTTTGTCTTCTCCCCCATTAGAAAGTCTAAGCATCAGTAATAATAAGAAACGCTCCTGTTTTCTTTAGAAACTTTTCTCTGTCATTATTTTCCAAGTTTAATAAAGTATTTAGCAAAAGAATTTAAATGACTTTTTTCTTAAATGAATTACTGATGTTTGAGCAGATTTTGAATAATTCTTTTTTGGGGGGTCTTTTTTGAGACAGGGTCTCCCTGTAGCCCCAGATGTCCTGGAACTCACTCTGCAGACCAGGCTGGCCTTGAACTCACAAAGATCTGCCTGCCTCTGCCTCCCAAGTGCTAGGATTAAAGGCGTGCACCACCACACCCGGCTGAATAATCCTTTTTTATTTTTTTATTATTATTATTTTTTTATTTTATTTGTTTTTGTATGTGTATGAATGTACTGTCTGCATGCAGGTTTGTGCACCTGTGTCGTGCAATGCCGCGGAGGTCAGAAGAGGGTCTTGGATTCCCCTGGAACTGGAGTTCTCCGGGAATTGGAGTTACAGACAGTTCTTAGCCGCCATGTGGGTGCTGGGGAGCGAACCGGGGTCCTCTGCAAGAGCAATCAGTGCTCTTAACCGCCAGCTATCTCTCCAGCCCCATAATCCTTTTTTAATACCAAGTGAGAGGCACACGGAAACTCCACATGGTGATGGTTGAATTAAGAGTTCTTTATTAATAGCCAGTGGTCAGAGAGGGAACTAATGCCCCAAAGAACTCTTGACCCCCAAGGAGAAGTAGGACAGGGTTCATAACGCTTAAAACAACAATTACAGCTGGGCATGGTGGCACATGCCTTTAATTCAAGCACTTGGGAGGCAGAGGCAGAAAGACCTCTGTGAACTCAAGGCCAGCCTGGCCTACATAGTGAGTCCCAGGCCAGCTGAGGCTACAGAGAGACCCTGTCTAAAAAAAAGAAAAAAGAAATAAAGAGAACCCCTCATACACAGTTACATCCTGCTAGGGGCAAAGCCAATAATCGTAGTTACACAGAAAGGGGGCAGGTCAGTTAACAAAGAGGTTTTCAGTTATTCTCAGAATTGGAGACACAGTGGGCTCCGTGGAGAAGCAGGTATAGCTGGGAGGGAGGATGTGCTATCTGGGCATGCTACCTGGCTACTTGTAAGTTTCCCAGTACTATAGAAACAATGTACTCCCTGCAACCACCTGTATGAGACATTCTGCCTGCCAGGCTGTAGTGAGAATGGCTGGGCACATACAGGGTAAAGCAAAGGTCAGCAAGAACAAAATGGAGATAGTTTTGCCATTTGACTTTTTTCTCTGCTAATTTCAACCACACCATCATCACACCTTGTTCTTGTACTTTAAATGACACGAGTTCCCCAGAGACTTAAGTATTTGGACACTTGGTCCATTGGTGGCTCTGTTTGGGGAAGGTCATGGAACCTCTAGCAGGTGTGGCTTTGCTGGAGGAAGCTGTCCCTGAGGGCTGACTCAAAGTTCATAGCTTTCCCCCACTCAGAGTTGCTCTGTCTTCTCTGCTTCCTGCACGTGTTTGAAAACGTGAGTCCGAAGCTTCCTGCTCTGACAGCATCTGCCCTTCCCCACCATGGTGGATTCTTATCCCTCTGGAACAGCAAGCGAAAATAAACCCTCCTTTCTTCTTTAAGTTGCCTGGGTCCTAGTGTTTTATCACAGCAACGGAAAAGAAACTAATACAGCTTTCCTTTATAAATAAACTGATTTAGTGCATATAACCTATGCACAAGCTCGCCAGAATCTTTTAAATCATCCCTTGATTATTTATAATAACTCCATGTAAATGCTAGGTAAATAATTGCTCTACTGCCCTAGTTAGGGGATAATAGCAAGCAAGAAATAAGTGTGCACATGTCCGGTATAGATGAATTTTTAAAAACTATTTCCCATACGTGCTTAATTGAATCTGCAGATGTGGAGCCGGTAGCTACAAAAAGCCAACTGTTCTTATTGCATATATTGAAAGCTATAAAGAGAAGAGCAATCTGAGAAGGGTGTGATAAAGAGTCTGTTAGGACATTTATCCTGCCAATCATTTGAAGAAAGAATTAGGTGGTCAGAAGCCAGGGAGATGGAAGACAGTTAGAAGGCCCTGACAGTCATAGGACAAATGGGCCTGAATTAGGACCATGACACTAAGGATGCAAGAGAAGTTGTGAGTAAAAGCAGGAAAGACCCCATTGCAAGCAGAACCCATCCAATAACTGAAGAGGTGGAAAAAGGGGGTGTGGCTGGAGAAAGATAATCAGGGGTGTAACCCACTGTGAAAAGCTCAAGTGCACTCTCTTATTCATGTACCCCAAACTCAAATATCAGAACAAGGCACAATTGGATAGTCTTCTTAGCACATTGAAAACAAGAATGACAGGCCCCAGTTACAAATTCTGTACTATATCTACTTTTAAATCCCTAAATTTTGGGGGGAAGGGAAGGTTGAGACAGGGTCTCACTATGCATATAGCTCTAACTGGCCTGGAACTTACTGCATGGACATTTCAGGCAGGTCTCAGTCTCACAGTGACCTGTCTGCTTCTGCCTCCCAAGTGCTAAGATTAAAGGCATGCACCACTGCAGACAGCAAAATCCCTAACTTTAGAGTCCCTCACCAATCTTTCAGTTTGCAGATCTGGATTTACAGCTGGGGTAACTGAGCTTATTTCATTTCTAGCTAAACAAATCTTCACCTGCTTCTCTTTCCTACAGGGAAGTGATGTAGCTTTCTCATCCCTCCTTTACATTAGCCTCACCTTGCCATGAGTAGAATCCAGCCATTTCTTTTTTAAATTTAATACACTTTCTAAATATTTATTTGTTCCTTTTACTCAAGACATAACACTGTGCTGTTGGAATGGTATATCCATATAGAGTATATATTCAATTTTTTATTAAATTTTGTATTTCAAAATCTCAATCTTAATCATCATTCTCCACTGGCATCCTATTACCCCCCCCCATGATTCATGCATTCTGTCCTTTGTGTTAAGGCCTATCATGTCAAGTTAGTTGTTCCTCAGCATGAGTTCATCCACTGGAGTCTAGTCATCCTATCTAGAGCCCGTCTCTTTAAGATCAGCTCTTTCTCACTCAGGAGTAATCAACTGCCAATAATTCTGTGACTTAGATGGGGGCTCCTTGCCCATTTCCACAGTTCTGTGCTGCAGTTTGTCTGCTTGAGTTTGCATAGGTCTTGTGCATGCTGAAACCATTGCTGTAGGTTCATCTGAGCACTGTCCCAGGAGCTCGTAGGACTGTATTTCCATGTCCTGCCCTGGGTCTTACACTCTTTCCATCCCCTCTTTTGCAATGCTCCCTAAGCCCTGAGTGAGTGAAATTTGACACAGAAGTCCTAGCCAAGGACCCACACTCTGCAGACTCTTATTCTCTACGCTGTGGCCATTCATGGGCTTTTGTGTTCCTAGTGCCCTGTTGCATGAAGGAACTTCATTAATGAGAATTGAGAAATTTATTAGTGTCCTCTTCACCCCTTGTTCTATGTTCTGTGAGCCTTAGATGGAGTAGCTGCATTGTAGATGTGCCACTTAGGCTTAGACAATTCACAGACAATGTCTGTGTGTGACCAGTTGTGGAACTCTGTAATAGTTTCCACCTGGTGCAAAAGAAGCTTCTTTGATGCCCGTGGAGTTGTGTCCCCAAATGTCCTTCAGGGTGGGTCCATCCACTGGGGCCTAGTAAACCTACCAATAGTTCCATCCTTGAAGGAGACTGGTTTGGCTTCTCCTAGCAGCCACTGTTTGTCACAATGTCAAATGGAGTTGGGGTTTCTTACCCACTTCCGAATGTGTATTAGTCAGTTTTCTGTTGCTGTGATAAAGCACCATGACCAAGGAACTTATAAAAGGAAGAGTTTATTTGAGCTTACGATTGGTGGTTCCAGGGAATTAGAGTCCGTTGTGGTGGGAGGCGTGGCGGCTGGATCCGGAGCAGCAAACCAAGGATCACATCTCGCAAAGAGCACAGGAAACAGAGAGGAAGCAACTGTAGACCACGAGGCTTGTTAAAACTCACTAAGCCTGCCCCCAGTGACACACTTCCCCCAGCATGGCCACACCTTCTAAGACCTCCAAAAACAGCGCCACCAACTGGAGACAAATGTCTGAATACTTACAGCCTATGGGGGACACTCATGCAAACCACCATAGAATGTCTGGTTTGAACTTGCATGGGTCTTTTGCATGTGGACACGATTGCTGTGAGTTCAGCTGACTAACTGAACTGTTTCCCTGTGGCCATCACCACCTCTGGCTTTTATATTCTTTCTGCCCCCTCTTCCACAATGGTCCTCATGGCCTTGGAGGCAGAAGTTTGATAGAAGCGTCTTATTCAGGGATAAGCACTCTGTATTTTCCTATCTTTAGCTTTCCTTTTTGCTTATTTTTTTACTAATATTTTCAAATTATTTTATCTTGCTAAGACATATGAATCTTTTTTTAAATTTTTATTTATTTTCGTATGTGTATGAATGTACTGTCTGCATGTAGGTTTGTGCACCTGTGTCGTGCAATGCCCCTGAGGTCAGAAGAGGGTGTCAGATTCCCCTGGAACTGGAGCCAAAGATGGTTCTCAGCTGCCATGTGGGTACTGGGGATCAAACCCAGGTCCTCTACAAGAGCGGTCAGCACTCTTAACTGCTAGGCCATCTTTCCAGCCCCTTACATATGAATCTTTGCAAGATACCTCAAATCACTTAAAGAATTTGATAGACAATACTTAAACTCAAGATCAAAATATGGCCAGATGCAATGTTTGCTTATTTTGTTTCTCTGATATGGATGTTTTTCTGGATGTAAACATCACAGTAGGCATGGCACTGAGACCTCCAGGAAATCTTATTAACTGGAGACACATCTCTATGAGATAATGAACTTCCTTATAGTACACATTCTCTTTTGCTGACTATATTGACACCTGGTGCTTTCCTTTAACAGAACACCAACATTCCAGTACCATATTACAAATTCAGTGATGATGAAATGTCCTTAACTCTGCATAAGAATCACTATTGAGAAAGCAAAGCATGTGTTCTCTGTAGGTTTTGCTGATTTCCAGGATTACAGGGGAAACGGGGCTTAGCAGATGTATATTCTTTTTTGTGGATAATTGAAAATATATAAACAATTCCACAATGCAAGTTTTTGTTTGAATGGAACTGGCGAGTTTACCATGTTTAGTCTGAAATAAATATTATATAAATGGACATTTGAATATATCTTAGATAATACATGGTTCATCAAAACTGTACTATCAACTGATATGCTGGCAATATGGTGAATTTTATATATTCATTCAACAACTATTTGAGCTGTGGATGCTGGGTACTGTGCTATGCCCCAGGGATAAAAAGCACTAGAAAAGACACTCCTTAGTCAAAGATTATGTATGTATGTATGTATGTATGTATGTATGTGTATGTGTATGTGTATGTATGTATTTGTGTATATATGTATGTATGTGTATATGTATGTATGTGTGTATGTATATTCAGACAATTTATACATATAGTGCTAATGAACACAGTTTGGTGGATGACGTTTCCAGAGCAAAAAACATCCATTCACAGATCTGAATCTGAACCTTATACAAGAGGTTAATTTTAGGAGAGAGAATTGTACTGGAAACAGAAGAGTGCTCCAGACAAAAGAATCCCCAATGTTCAAAACCCAGAGCAGAGCAGAGGAGTGAACAGGATATTTTGAGAACAAATTATTCAGTTGGGATCCAGAGAAAGATGGATGGGAAAGCAGGAAGCATTAGAAAGGTCTAGGGGTCACTGGCAACAAGACT
The DNA here is from genome assembly GCA_009823505.1 of Rhizomys pruinosus. Lineage (NCBI taxonomy): Eukaryota > Metazoa > Chordata > Mammalia > Rodentia > Spalacidae > Rhizomys > Rhizomys pruinosus. The sequence goes on from VZQC01013112.1 coordinate 1,102,037, forward strand.
TTATCTGGAGAAAACTAGGAACCACTGCAAGAGTTAAAGCACTAGAAGGACAGAATCAGATTTATAATTTAGTTAACTCCTAGCATCTGTGCTTGGGATTGAACTGGAAGACAACACAAGGTTAGTGGACAGCAGTCTATTGTACCAGGGTACGATAGTAGTCCACTGGTGCCTAACATTTGATGCTCTTGAATACTGCAAAATAACTGCCAACAATGAGTCTGCATTTTGTGTTACATATATATATATATACATATGTATATAAACTATAAGTGTATGTTACTATATTGGTACATGAAAATACAAGAAGAAAGAAAGAAAGAAAAAAAGAAAGAAAGAAAAAAGAAAGAAAGAAAGAAAGAAAGAAAGAAAGAAAGAAAGAAAGAAAGAAGAAAGATCATTAGAAAAAGAAGTTCTAATTATTTCTTCCTATATCCTAGACTATCTTAAATCCATTCCTGAATTCACATGCTCTGGGGATTCACTGGCCTCACTTCAGAAGGTGATAGTGAAACGAGAAACAGGAACCAAGTGGAAAGACACGTAAGATATGGAACCAAGGGGACCTGGCCAAGTGAATATCAAGGGAAAGAACTCAAACAAGACTAGAAGCTGACAGGGTTTCTGGTTTAAGTAGCTCGTACTCGATGCTATTTTTTGATGCTTTGAAAAACAATGAAGAGTTAGAAAAAGGCAGAACACCTTTGCACAGATCACACTGAGATGAAGAAGCAGTAAATTAAGCAGTTCTAGAATGAGGTTTACAGGGGAAGAGAAAAGACACCTTAGTTTCCTGGAAAATTTTACAAAATAAAATTTTGATTATAACTAAAAATGGGAATTCTCTGCCTGCCAAATGCACAGCAATCTCTTTCCTCTTTGGGATGATATAACTAGAGACTCTGCAAGATAAAAAATAAATGTAGGTTTTATAACTTTCCTCAAGATATTTGGCCTTCAGGATGGGTATAATATTCTGATGGTTTATATTGTTTGTCAAATTGACTAGACCTACAATTGCCTAAGAGATAAGCCTCCAACATGTCTGTGAAGGATTTTCTAGATTAAATTAAGGGGGAAGAAAAGGGTTACCCTGAATATACCCAATAGTTTGGGGTCCCAGGCTGAATTTAAAGGAAGACCTGAACACCAGCACCCATTACCTCTGCTCCTGACTGTGGACACGGCCTGACCACCCACCTCACACTTTTGCACGCAGGCCTTTCCCCACTATGATGGTCAGTCCTCGAATCCTGAGCCAAAATAAATCCTTCCCACCTTAAGTTGCTTTCTCATTTTTTTTTTGACACAGCAACAAGAAAATTACTATAAATAATTAAACCATAACACCAAAGCTTGATGATGAATACCATTAGAGAAAAATACCTGAACATAACCCGGAACTGGAGTCTATAAGGTTGCTGTGACTTCAAGATTCCAGGCTTCATGACAGTTAATTCGATTTAAAATTTCAGGAACTCTGAAAACCCAAATCACCTACTATTCATTGATTCCATCTAGTTCCAATACAAGGCTCATCTAAAAGCCCTCCCTCATGTCAACCATTAAAGACCACTGTGGACCCCAGGAATTGCTTGAAAGAGAGAGCAGAAAAAGTGTAAATAAAGGCCCAGAGTCACTTCACTGTGAGATATCTAACAGCTGTCTTCTAAATTTTCTCTTGAACCTCAAAGGTAGCAATTAAAGATTTAAGTCATATGTTACCAGGTTTCATCTTTTTCAAACAGCATTGATATTTATATTTTTTTATTTTTTTGATATTTATAATTTTAGAAGTCAAGCTGTAACCTTGTAAGGTGTTTGATTTTCTGATACAACTACATTATCAAGTCAAACACACTATAGCCATATTCAAGAAAATAAGGAAATTCTTGCCCTTGCAAGAAAGTAATTTGGTTTTGGACAGGCTCTCCTTGTCACCACAGCTGGCCTGGAACTCACTATGTAAATCAGAATGGCCTCCATCTCACAGAGATCCACCTGCTTCTGCCTCCCAAGTGCTGAGATTAAAGGCATGCACCACCACACCCAACACTAATTCCTTTTTTATAATTTTATTTATTATCATTGTGTGTGAGTGTGTATGTGCTTGCACACATATGCACTATATTGCACATTGGGGGTGGTGAGATGACAACTTTCAGGAGTCGATTCTCTCCTTTTACTGTAAACTCCAAGGATCAAACTTAGGTCATCAGGTACGTGCAGAAAGTGCTTTTACCCAGTGAGTTATCTCACACCCATCCAAGCAAAGTAATTTCTCAACAGTCACACAGAGTAAATGACAAATCTCCAAGACTCACTGGGTGAGCTTGAATTTGGCAACAGTCTTTGCAACCTCCGCACCCATAGTCTCCCTGGTTCATACAGTCAAGGGATGTCACATACGGTGAAGAAGACAGAAAAGCTGTTGTTGTAAAACTTAAAAGGTCAAGGAGACTGTGGTTTTCGCTCAGGAATCAAGATCATGAGGATAGGATGCTGTGGAAGCATCCAGTTTGAATTAGGGGCTAGTTCTCAGCAAGCACCCCTCAGGGAAACATGTGAGAGTCATGGGATTACTCTGGCCCTGCCCCAAGAGGGAGCAAGCGAGGCGACCTAGGCACATGATGCTAGGCAGATCAGCAGTATACCGTGGCGCGTAACTGGGGGTCTATGACTGGCTCTGGGAGCTGATGTCATTTTGCTTATAAAAGCGAGTTGCAGCAGGAAATAAAGCAAATTCTCCATTACCATCATTACATAGAATTCCCGGCTGTTATTTCTGTGCACGTACAGGCCAAAGCAGGCCTGGATTTCGAGTGTCGTGGCCAGTGAGTTGGATGGTGGTCCATCAGACCACTAACCTGGTAATCTGGTGTGGGGCTGGACAGAGACCTATCAGGTCACCAGCTGTGAAGTGAATTGTGAGTGGGAGTAGGCTGAAGATAGGCCATCAGCCATCAGCCTGAAATTCCTGTCCAGAGACCAGCAGTCTTTGGGCAGTTGCTTTTCTTTGAGCAGGTGGGAAAGCACGACCGGCCAGGAAATGTTCTATTTTCCCAGGCTAAGAACCTGAGTTGGAAGTACCTCTCAGATCGGGTTATGAAAGTAACCAACTGCCCTCTGTGCTGAGGGGTCAGTTTTCTACAGTGGCTGCAGGCGGGCACCGTGCCCCCCTTCCCTTAGCAGGACTGTGCTGTATCTGCTTGTAGCAGGAGAAACCTCCACAGGATGCAAAGATAAACCTGAATTTCCTAACATCCTTCCCTGACATCCTATTCAGAGCTTTTGTGCTATAGCGTGTACACTTGCACATGCACACACAGAGGAAGAAGTCAGCTTCACAGCTGCAGGCTGCAACAGAGGCCAGGCAAGAAATGCATCACCTTACACCAAAGAAGCTGTGAAAGCAGAAAAATCAATCTAGCGTTTTAATAAAAAATGTGAGAAACCGAGATGAGTTAGGGTGCAATCACTTTGGGCAGATCTCGCTGTTTTGCTATTAATCACCTCCCAACCTCGCAGTCAGCAGAGCTTTATTTAAGTCTATTCAATGCATTGTCGTGTCTACCGCAGAGGCATTGTGACCAAGTAGGATGCGATTATAAAACCATCATTGTCTCCTAAGGACAAGGAATTGTGTGCAAAATTACATTCTTCAAATGGAAAAGATTAAACCCAGTAAAAGAGGATCATCTCCCCAAGATTGGAATACTGAAATTTGCCTTATGTCTTTGCAATTGCAAACCTTGCATTTAACATAAAATCTTATAGCCATCTGGAATCACTCTTCAGTCCCTCTCTTTCTCTCTTAAGAATTCAAATAATATTGGGCTTTAAGTTTTCTTATACATATAATTGTTTTCCTTATCTTCATCTTCTGTCCCCAGACTAATTTGTAGACTAGTAAGTGCTTTGGAAGCCTTCAAACTATTCACATCTGATGTCTGACACTGAATCATTTTGCTGGTTACTCAGTTACTTACAGGGAATGGATAGTATTTTCTTCCAAGCCTTTTAGGTCAACCTACATGAGCGCACTGAATATTTAAAACACTGAGGATCTTGAAGCCAAGGCTTCTGTATTCTAAGGCCATAGTCAATAAAGGACTAGTACTATTTGACAGTCCATCTCTGTTTATACCCACATCTACACCCACAGCAGTCAACTCTCTAGAGCCCAGAATCCTCCCTGGGAATGGAATGCATGTAGCTGGTGGTGCATCCAGTGCTAGCGGCCCTTCTTGAAGTGAGGTTGGCTCCTACTTCATTCCAGTGTCAAGAACTCATCCAAATAGAGATGGAAAGTCTTGAGACTGGAGAGATGACTCAGTGGTTAAGAGTACTGGCTGTTCGGGCTGGAGAGATGGCTTAGCGGTTAAGAGCACCGATCGCTCTTACAGAGGACCCGGATTCGATCCCCAGCACCCACATGGCAGCCGAGAACCGTCTGAAACTCCAATTCCAGGAGAACTCCAGTTCCAGGGGAATCCGACACCCTCTTCTGACCTCCGCGGCATTGCACAACATGGGTGCACAAACCTACATGCAGACAGTACATTCATACACATAATAAAAAAAAAAAAAAAAAAAAAAAAGAGTACTGGCTGTTCTTGCAGGGTTTGATTCCCAGCATCCACATGGCAGCTAACAACTCTCTGTAATTCCAGTTTCAGGGGATCCAACACCCTCTTCTAATTGCCATGGGCACTGCACAACACAATAGCACTTATACACATGCAGATAGTACACTCATACCTAAAATAAAATAAATACAATATTTATAAAAAACAAAGTCTCAACAGCAACCCAGCAAGCATAAACAGGATCCATTTTCCAAGTACCATATCTTCTCCTAAGTTAAAGTTATTTGAACCAGTGACTTGTTTTTGTTTGTTTCTTTGTTTGTTTTTCTTTATTTATTTTTATTTTATCATAACTCAATGGTCTTCTGTTGTAAAAATAAAGGAAAATCCCAGAAACAAAACCAAAAGAAAGCATTTCTGCTTTCTCCACCTAAACCTTAATCTCATTCTATTCCAAACATCTTTACATCTTTATGGCTTGCTTCCTTTACACCTGTCTCAAGATATCCTTGCACACACACACACACACACACACACACAGTGTTTATGTGCAAGACTTTCTCTAGAATATACATAGGAACAGAATGATTATGTTATGTTATCTTCAACTTTGCAAGCCCCAAGGATCCTCCTGACCACGTCTTCAACAGAGCCAAGGTACACAGCACCACCACCACCACCACCACCATGCCTGGTTTTTTACATCTGAACCCAAGTCCTCAATTTTGCATAGCAAGCAGTTTACCATTTGGGATATCTTCCCAGCCCCTTTGTGTTGTTTTGGTTTGGATTGGGGGGGGGCAGGTTTAGGGAATAAGATCTTACTCTAGCCTGGACTAGAGCTCACTATGTAGCCCAGGCTAGCCTCAGCCTTGCAACAGTCCTCCCCAAGTGTTGGAGTTACAGATCTGAGAGCTCCCATGCCTGGCTTCTTAAATCAGATTGTCTTTGACCTATTCATTGTTATAGCTTGTGTATTAAAGACACCATCCCTTTGTTAATCATGCATGCTATATAGTACCTCTAAGTTGTGATTTGCTTTTCTGACCTCCTAATGATATCTTTTTATGAATAAAAGTTCTTTATCTTAGTATTACTGAATATATCAATCTTTTATGGTTAATATGCTTTATGTCTTAGGAACTCATACCGACCTCTGTGAACATATATGTAATAAATCATGCTTCTTGTTTTTCATTAATCCTTGTCAATAAAAGAGTTTCATTTCTTTATATTACCCTATAATTTTTTTTATTTCGTATGTGTATGAATGTACTGTCTGCATGCAGGTTTGTGCACCCATGTCGTGCAGTGCCGCAGAGGTCAGAAGAGGGTGTCAGATTCCCCTGGAACTGGAGTTCTCCTGGAATTGGAGCTTCAGATGGTTCTTGGCTGCCATGTGGGTGCTGGGGATCAAACCCGGGTCTTCTGCAAGAGCAGTCAGTGCTCTTAACCACTAGGCCATCTCTCCAGCCCCTACCCTATAATTTTTATCAGTATCGATTAAAATATATTCTGAAAACTCCCTGAATCAGGATAAATTTAAGGATTTTTATCATGTTAATTCTCAAGCTTCATTTTTTTCAACAAATACATATTTTGAGTAAGTTTTATATCAGATCCAAATCTGAGCCTGAGAAGATAGAAGTAAGCAAATAGAAGATAAAATGGTTTAATGACAATTTACACACACAGGTAAAATTCGTAGCATGTCTTCTTCCCTCTGGCTGTCCTCCCTCCATGGCTGAGCTCTAGGATGTCCACCTTTTCTGGCTCAGGTTTCTACAGGCCCTGGTGCTATCTACGGCCTTAGCATCTCTGAAGATGTAATCAGAAAATTGCATCTATGACGTGCATATACACCAGAGTATTTCATCCTAAGAAGAGCTGCTAGATAGAGCAATAAACAAGAGTGTTGGTGACCTGTAAACTTTCACAGCTTTGAACCTGTACAACAAAGTGCTTCCAGCAAAACCACTTGAGACAGCAGATGCCCAGCATCTTGGTTGAGGTTTAAACACTTGATTGCATTAATACTGCTAACATCACAAGCTTAGTTGTAGCTACTCAAAACTCAGGCCCTGACTTTTCTCAGAAAGCAGTTCACTTTTTTCTTATTTATAAAGTCATTGCTGCTTTAAGTCCTATATTTTAGCTTACAACAGAAACATTAAATTCAAATTACTTCAGGTAATTATGGAAGCTGCACTTTAGGGAAGTGTAGGCATTCTTTTGGCAGAAGCAATTAAAAACAGTTACCTAACAGCCAAAGCCTTGACCCCTGGTGTTATTTTCACAGACTTGTGAAGCCTGGGCTGTCTTTTGATCTCTCAAGAAAGAAATTTGATCTGGAATATAGCCTGAGGTTCCCTTGTCCCAATTGTGTGTACATGTCCCAGCCCATGCATGGGTTGGTATAAAAGCTTTGAGCTCCAACATTAAACTTGAATCTATCTCCCGGACTTTCTATGAGTCTGTCTCTTTATTTTCCTTTATTGGGTAACTTTCTCATTGTCCCCTCCCCCCTCCTTGCCAGAGCTAAACCTAGAGACTGTAGGCCTGTAGGCAGGAGACAGCCTTGAAGTTCGCAGTCCTGTAGGACTGCCAGCCTGGTTCTAGAAGGGAAGAATATCATGTGGATTGTGGCCACGCGTGATTAAAGGAACATCAGATGATAGAAACAAACCACAACTGGTGCCCAACATGGGGCGTGAACCCACGACCCTGAGATTAAGAGTCTCATGCTCAACCGACTGAGCTAGCCAGGCTCTTGGCTTTCTTGGCCCCTGCAGTGGCCGCTGGTTTCTTGGCCTTCTTTGGGGTCTTCTTGGTGGCCTTCTTAGGCATAATGGCCCTGGTCACCTTTTACCATTCATATTTCATCAGTAAACTACAGAAAGGTATCCCTGACAGCCAAGACTCCAGCTAAGCAGGAGGCCATCTGCAGCCTCACAATCCACACCTCAGAAGAGACCAGAGCTGAGTTGCCAGCCTCCTGCTGGGAAAAGGCTGAGACAACCTAGGTGCTATCTTCAACAACAAAATTGGTTTACTCCTTTGTATCTCACCTGCCCTCCCCCAAAAGCCTGGAAACTACTGGGTAAACAAACACCTATAGGAGACAATTATGACTGAACTTTGTTCCATCAATGTAGTTGCATACACAATCTCTCCAGCCAGGCTTGGGACTTTGAGGGTGCAAGTAAAAAACACCATTTATGTTAAAAAGGGGTATCAAGTAATATCTGTATGTTTTCATGTACAAGATAAGGAATGTTGCTCTTAGAAATAATGTCATTCACGTACCTATACATTTTTGTATGTCTTTCTGTGTAGGACAAGCAATATCATTTTTAGAGATAATGTTATTCACATACCTGTATGTCTTTGTATGCCTTTAGGTGTAGGACAAGCAATGTTACTTTAGAGACTATGTCACTCACACGCCTGTATTTTTTTTAATTAATTTATTTTTTATGTGTATGAATGTACTGTCTGCATGTAGGTTTGTGCACCTGTGTTGTGCAATGCAGTGGAGGTCAGAAGAGGGTGTCAGATTCGCCTGGAACTGGAGTTAAAGACGGTTCTCAGCCACCATGTGAGTGCTGGGGATCAATCCCAGGTCCTCTGCAAGAGCAGTCAGCGCTCTTAACCACTAGGCCATCTCTCCAGCCCATACCTGTATATTTTAATGGGAGAAAAGATATTACTTTTGCTTTGTCATTTTCTAGAGTTCCACCACTTAAGGCAAAGTTGCATGCTCAATGGTCACTTTGTGTCCTTTATGGTTGGTTTGCAATGCACTGGCCCCAGTTTCTGTGTTTAACTCATAGGTGTGAATGCACTTGAGAGTCGTAGCAATTGGCCTATGGCCTTTTGCTGCCTCCGTGTTCAGAAGATCAAATGATGCCTGCATGCCTTTACATTTAAGAGAAAAATGTCATCTTTTCAACAAAAGCCCTGTTACCTGAGGCCACCGGGATAATCCTTTTTGTTAAAACTGATTCCTACCTTCAGGAGGCAGCTTCCTGGTTTGTCAAAAGTCAGTTTGGGGTTACAGCTCAAATGTCTTTAGCCCAATATCAAGCCAGCCCTAATGATCCTCTGGTACACAGTGATAACTTTGCTCCATTTTAATTAACAATAATAATAATGGAAACTAGCTGTAGGTATGGGACTTTGTTTGGCTCGAGGTAAGGAACTGCAGATTCTGCCCTGGGGATTCTCCATGAGGTTGGGGTAGGCAGTATTTCCAGACCCTGGTAGCTCTTCCTTCGTTGTACTGAGCAAAATGTCAGACCTCTAGTTTGCTGTATACACAAAAGAGAGCTCTACTGCCCCTGGTAAAAGCCAAGATGCCTACTATATACACACTCAGGTTCTGTTGTCTCAGTGGGAGCCTCGTTGGGCTGCAGTATTCTGGAGTATCCCCAATTAGATAAAATATTAACAGTTTGTGACAACTGAGCTTTTTTTAAATAAGTAAAAACGGGGAGATGTAGGCATTCTTTTGGCAGAGGCACTTAAAAGCAGTTACCTAACAGCCAAAGCCTTGACCCCTGCTGTTATTCTCACAGACCTGTGAAGCCTGGGCTGTCTTTTGATCGCTCAGGAAAGAAATTTGATCTAGAATATAGCCTGAGGTTCCCTTGTCCCAACTGTATGCATGTGTCCCAGCCCATGCATGGGTTGGTATAAAAGCCTTGAGTCCCAACATTAAACTGGAGTCTATCTCCCGGACTTTCTATGAGTCCGTCTCTTTATTTTCTTTTATCAGCTAACTTTCCCGTGGTCCCCTCCCCCCTCCTTGCCAGAGCTAAGCCTAGAGACTGTAGGCCTGCAGGCAGGAGACAGCCTTGAAGTTTGCAGTCCTGTAGGACTGCCAGCCTGGTTCTAGAAGGGAAGAATATCATGTGGATTGTGGCCATGTGTGATTAAAGGAACATCAGATGATAGAAACCACAGGCAAGTTCAAAGTTTATGTCAAGATAGAAAAAGGATCCCATCTCTCAAGCCATTCGAAGGTTCTGGGCAGGCTATCTTGGCTCTCAGCTTCTCCCATTATGCTCTGACATGTATCTCAATGGACTGAGGACTATACCTTCCCGAACGCCACAGCAGAGTCGTGGGATACAGGATGCCAAAGAGAGGTTGTGCAGGGTTAGAAGGTCGGAAGACCATATCCTTTTCAGACTGATCCCTGACTACGTCAAATTATTTCTGTTAGTCAGTCTTACCTTGCTGTGGTAAAACACCTGACACGAACAATTTAAAGGGACATTTTGTTTATTTGGGCTCATGATTGCAGAGACTCCAGCCCATAGTTACTTGTTTCCATGTTTCTAGGTCTGCAGCGACCATAGCAGTATATCGTGGCTGTGGGAGTGTGTGGTAGAAGCCGTTCACCCCAGGGATAGACAGAAAGCAGTGGGAGAAGGGACTAGGAACCAGGCCTAGCCATTAAAGGTACACCCCTCCCACCACCACCACTGACCTCCTTCCTCCAGTGAGGCCTGAACTCCCAGAATTTCCAGCCTCTCCACATCACCACCAGTTGGGGGCCAAGTGTTAAAATGTAAGCCTAATGTGGAACACTTATATTCAAATCTCAATGCTATTCCCCTTCGTTTCCCTCCCCTCTCTTGATTTCTAATTCTTCACATTAAAATTAATTCAACTGATAAACATGAAGCACAAAGACCTGTCCCCCTGATTTCCAAACCAAAGACCTAAAAACCTTTAAAACCTCATTGAAGTGAGATTATTCTGAGCTCAATAAACTTTTTGGGTTTTTTTTTTTTTTTTGGTTTGTTTTGTTTTTGACTTTTCAAGACAGGGTCTCCCTGTAGCCCCAGCTGTCCTGGAACTCACTCTGTAGACCAGGCTGGCCTTGAACTCACAAAGATCCGCCTGCCTCTGCCTCCCAAGTGCTAGGATTAAAGGCATGCGCCACCACATCAATAAACTTTTTGAACTATAGGAAGGAACAAATAAACATAGGAACCTGTATCCCAGCACTTGGAAGGTACAGACAAGAAGATCATGAGTTCAAGCCCAGCTTGTACAATACAGTGAAGGAAAAAAAGGAGAATCTGTAATTCATTTAGTTATTATTGTATCTATAAAATTTTTACAATATATAGGAATTTCAATTCATAAATATGTATGTGTGTGCAAAGAGTAAGATGGCCTTTTGAAGAATTATGTTAGGAATTATGCATTTCTAACATCTGATTCAGTTGGTCAAATTGGCTAAACTTTAAAGGTCATATTTCTACAAAAGGTCAAGTTATTGAACATCAGATGTATCTTTTTCAATTTAGCATTTTTATTAGTTTTCTGGGGCCTTTTTAGCAAAGGACTCCAAACAGTAGTTTAAACACCAACAATCTGGCTGGTGAGATGGCTCAACAGGTCGAGGGTACCTGCCATTGAGCCTGAAGATCCATGAGATGGAGGGAGAGAACTGACTCCTGCAAGTTGTCCTGTGACCTCTACATGTGGCACACACACACACACACACACACACACACACACACACACACAGAGTGGTGGCTGCTGAAGCCGCTAGGAAGAGTCTGTTCTGTCCTCACTGGTCCTTCTGGGGACCTAAATGCAGTCCTCAGCGTCCCTGCAGTGAGCTGAGTCTTTACTTCCTAGTCACAATGCTTCACCCTGTAGGTATATATGTCCAAATGGCTCCCCTGCTTTAAGGACAACAGACACATTGGATCATGGCCCAGCTTAAGAGTACATCTTAACTAACTGTATCTGCAGTGATTCTTCCCTGAGCTCTCATAGTCTGGAGTTGCAGTAGTTAGGACTCCAATCTGCCTTATTGGGAAGAACAAGTCAACACTAAACAGTATCCTGCAAAAGGGCCTCCCATTCAGTCAAGGCAAGATACCAATGATGCCAAAGCCTAACGATAAAATGTTAAGTTTCTTCCCACACACCACTAACCTATAAAAAAAAATCAGCAAGTCTAGATTATGGCATAGAGAGGTGGTTTGGTGCAGACCACTATGGGAGAACTGAAGTCAACCCTTCACCAGGACCTGCTGGCGACATGCACCTGCTACGCTGGTTAGTTTTAACTGTCAGTTTAACCCAACCTAGAGTCGCCTGGGATGACACTTTCAGTTAAGGAACTGTCTAGAATAGGCCGGTCTGTGGGGATGTCTACAACTACTAATTGACGTAGGAAGACCCAGCCCATAGCAGGCAGCACCATTCCTTGGTTTGGGACACTGGACTGTGCAAGATTAGAGAAGGCGAGTCTAATACAGAGCAAGCAGGCAAGAGTCCATTCATTTCTCTTTGTTCTTGACTATGCGTGTGATGGGACTAGCAGCCTGTGCTCCTGCCTCAACTTCCTATCAGCAATGGACTGTAACCTGGAATTGTAAGCCAGATAAACCCTATGATTGCCAGAGTTGTTTTCCATCATGATATTTTATCACAGCAGCAGGAAGGGAACCTGGATGAGAAGCTTACTCCTCAAACCTCACTTTCCGTATCTATGAAACAGAGAACTTAACTTTTCTTGTAGCAGCAGCTCTGGAATTTAAATATAAAGGAAATAATCAGGTTGGAAAAGGAGCTAGAACTAGGATTTGTATAGCACTTTGCCAAGGAGGAATATCAGTTTTGTATTTCAAACAGAGTTTTGTGGAATAGGATGGAAATGCACTTTAAAACAATACAAAACTACACAAAGCTGGAGAGATGGCTCAGCACTTAAGAGAATTTGTTCTTTCAGAGAATCCAGGTTTGGTTCCCAGCACCCACATAGCAACTAACAACTCAGTAATCCCAGTTCAGGGCATCTAATGCCTTCTTATGACCTCTGCCGGCATTACACACATGGTTCACTAACATACATAGAAAATTTTTAATTCAGAGAAAATAAGATCGCAAAAATTGAGTGAAAGTCAACTATAAGTACCAAACCAAAGTTACCTTCTGCTTCTATCTTTTCACTTTTATACTTTGTCAAGACTTTTCTACAGGCACAGATTTATACGTGAAGAGGTAAGGGAAGGGTTGTATATATTGATCAAATCTTACACTGTGTAGTGTAACTTTTTAATTCTAACAAAATATTATGAGCATTTCTCTTTCTCCTTAAATATTCTTCCCCAATATCATTTTATGAGTCACATAGAATTCTATAATATTGGATGTGCTATCATTTATATTAGGATTATAGGCTGTTTTCTTTTTATAATAATATATAACAACATAATATCCATCATGAAAGGCAAACTTTAACATGTCTATCATAATATCCTTTCTAAGATCCTACAATTGTGGTTCAAAATATTAGAACAATTTCATGTGAGAAAATTTTTATATGTATTATAAAATTACCCTTCATTTCTTTTCATGGTTGCCTAAAAGGCCAATTTTTTTCTTTTATCTTTGAAAATTAGCTTGGCAAAAAATATGGTTGGTATATCATAGTTATTTCAAAATGAAGCTCTTTGATTGCAACAAAATTGCTTTTGCTTTAACAAATGCATCACCCATTTGCAATTTATTTGTAACCAGGAAATGCCCCATTGCATTATGGTCTATTAAAATGTTCTCTTTGCTATACTGATTACTTTTACCGTGTATACGCTAAGAATACTAATGCTTTATGTATCTGATGTTGCAGATAGCCTCAAATGAGTTATATGTGCTTACAGTTGTGATAATTTTAGAAGATCCAAAATGTTTGTATTTTTAGGCCAATAAATATGAATCTTTATGAGTCTTCAGGTTTAGACAATACTGGCTGATTAAGAAAAATATCTAAAACATGTTCTTGTTGGGTTTTGCTTCATACTTTACATTCAGGTCTTTCTTTAATAATAAAGTCTATGCAAGATCTTGCAAGTTCAATCACACAGAAGTGAACAAGGAAAAATGTCCTATTCAGGACCCTCTCCTGTCAGTCTCGTGTCAAAGAGGCCTTCCACTAAGAATACACTTCAGGGGCTGGAGATATGGCTTAGCAGTTAAGAGTGCCGACTGCTCTTGCAGAGGACCAGGGTTCGATTCCCAGCACCCGCATGGCAGCTGAGAATCGAACTGTTTTAACTCCAGTTCCAGGGGAATCCAACACCCTCTTCTGACCTCTGCGGCATTGCACGACACGGGTTCACAAACCTACATGCAGACAGTACATTCATACACATACAAAATAAAGAAAGAACACATTTCAAATGTACAGTACATATAAAACATTTTCCTTATTCTTGTTTATCTAAATTTTCTTGTGTCTAAATGTACACATGTTCTTTTAAAAGAAACCTAAATAAACTTTTAAAAACTAAATGGAAATTTAATGTTAATCATATCCTAAGTAGAGCTCTATAATTTCATGGACAAAGCAAGTCAAATACCCTTATTAGGTAGAAAGGTAGCTGGTTTATAAATAATAATAGACATATCCAGTAAGTTCTTTACGAAGTAAGTTACTATTCCTTGGAAAAGAATCAGCTAGTTTAGTTCTTGGCACACAATAGCTGCTTAATAAATATTAATTAATTAATTATTAATTAATTAAGCAAGAGAGCAGTCTCCAAGAAACATCATGGGTACTAAAAAGTCTTGATTAGGAATCTGAGGGACACAGGTGGTGTTGTTATTTCTTCTTCCAACTAACAGTTGGGAGTTTCAAAGATAAAGGAGGCCACAGGAGGTGAAAAGCTGGCTATGCAGATGGTGTCAAAGAATGAAATTTAGATTTTTGGAACACAATGTAAATAACACCAAAATGATGAGCTTTCAGCTAGAAAAGAAGCACATGTTACCAGCACTAGGAGCCATATGTTTGTCCGAAAATGAGCTATCTTGGTTAAAAGGTCTTGAAAATTGGAGCAGGTGATCTGGAAGCTGGCTGGAACCTTCTCTCAATTAGGCTTAATTAACCCACATCATTGAACTCTCTTGGTCCTGTCACTTTTAAAATTAGAAGACAATGCCTCAGACCTTTCTCACCCTGATAGCCAATGTCTCTAAAGGAGGAAGGAGACAGTAAAAGCTGAGGTAACTATGCACTTACTATGGACATTCAGAATGTATGACCTAGAAGGAAGTGCAGTAAGAATTAAAATACTCAGTGCTGTCCACAAAATTATAAATAAGAACAGATTTGGAAATAACTCCTGGAGGAGCCTCAGATGGCTATGTACCATTATGTGGAATATGCATACTAAACAAAGAAATCTTTATATTATTAAAAAAACAAAATGAAGCAAACACATCATGGTAGTCTGCATTGGGAGCTACACCAAGTGGAATTTTGTAACTAGCATGGAGGAAGTAGCCATAGGTTGTAATTAAGATATTAATTAGGGAGATCTCCTAAGACCAGCTGAAGCACAGATACAGGGGCACAGGCTAAAGAGCGCCACCTCCCCTGCCAACTGGGATTATGAAGGCATCTGAAGGAGGCAAGCAAAGCAAGCCTTCAACACAGTGAAGAGGCACTTGGGACTCACATTGGAATACAGGCAAGGAAAAGCCCATATGTCAGGAACACGAAGAAGAGACAACACGGGAAAGCTACAGAATAATCCTGCACCAAGCTCTACCAACCCTATGGAAGATTCCTGCAGTGGGATCCCCTGGGGATGGCCCAGGACACAGATATCAGAAACACAATTGTGAGCATACTTAAAGAACTACAAGATTATAAAGAGCAAATCAAAGAACTAAGAAAAGAGAATGAAGAACTCAAGGACCTAGAGACAGAGAATGACAAACTCTGGAAGGAAGCAGAAACACTGAAAAGATCCCATGCTGAAAAAGATAAGGAAACCAACCAGTGAAGAAAGAGCTACAGGAAGAGATTGAGAAGCTCCAAAAGAAAGTAGAAATACTAAAGAAATCAGAAGAAGAAATGAAAAGGGAAATCAAACACTCATCCAATCAAGAGGAAAGGAATGGAAAAAGCTTCAAAAGCAGAATGAAGGAAGCAGAATAATGAATATCAGACCTGGAAGACAACGCAGAACAACTAAAAACCTCAAGTAAAGATTATGAGAAATTTAAAAATACACAAAAGTGGAACAACCAGGAACTGTGGGACACTATGAAAAGATCAAACCTCTGCATCATAGGAATAGAGGAAGGAGAAGAATCCCAAGAGAATGGTATTGATCAGATCTTCAACAGAATAATAGATGAAAACTTCCCCAAACTAAAAAAA
>VZQC01013112.1:1133056-1151587 GCA_009823505.1 Rhizomys pruinosus
TGTGTGTGTGTGTGTGTGTGTGTGTGTGTGTGTGTGTACAGGGAATATAATTTGAAACAGGATGTCATTCTGTAGCCTAAACTGGCCTGGTACTCACCATGTAACACAGATTGGCCTCAAACTCACAGCAATCCTCCTGCCTCAGCCTACTGAATGCTGAGATTGCAGGCCTGACACACCATTCCAGCCAGCCTTGCATTTGCCAAGCAGACCTACCATTGGCTTATCCTTTCCCTAACTTTACTGAAAATATATTTAACTATGTATGTTATGAATGTCTTTTTTTTTCCTCTTTCTCCTTTACTTCCTGTTTTTTAATTTGAAATTATGCTTTTAATTTAATTAAACTCTAACCCAAGTCTTTATTTCTACATGCCTTGCAAGAATCTACTTATGGGGCTGGAGAGATAGCCTAGCGGTTAAGAGCACACTGACTGCTTTTGCAGAGGACCCGGGTTCGATCCCCAGCACCCACATGGCGGCTAAGAACCATCTGTAACTCCAATTCCAGGAGAACTCTAGTTCCAGGGGAATCTGAGACCCTCTTCTGACCTCCGCGGCATTGCACGACACGGGTGCACAAACCTACATGCAGACAGTACACTCATACACATACAAAAATAAAATTAAAAAAAAAGAATCTACTTATTTTGATACTATCTATCACTATATCCACTTTGACCTTCTATCATAGAGCTGGTGAAATACTGAGAATTCAGTTAATCCTATTAAAAGATGCTATGAAAATATCCTATAAATCTTGCAGCAAATCTTTATTAAGGCCACTGTGCTTCTGCATTGTAATTAATGCCTCTGTTTTCTCATCCTAGTTTTGAAAATCCCATACTGGATTCCCTGCACATACTACATTTAGAGGCCAGCCATCAAAGCCTAAGTTTTCACCTGCCTGGTACTTGTTAATGTTTCTTCCTTCTTAACATTTGACAAAGGGGCCAAGA
Organism: Rhizomys pruinosus; assembly: GCA_009823505.1. Taxonomy (NCBI): domain Eukaryota; kingdom Metazoa; phylum Chordata; class Mammalia; order Rodentia; family Spalacidae; genus Rhizomys; species Rhizomys pruinosus. The sequence goes on from VZQC01013112.1 coordinate 1,134,016, forward strand.
ACACTCAACACAGGAAAGGCAGTATCTTCAGCAAATGGTTCTATCAAAATTGAATCACCACTTGTAGAATGAAACTAAACCCCGACCTTTCACCATCTACAAAAATCTACTCCGAATGGATCAAAGACCTCAATGTGAAACCTGAAACTCTGAAAATGTTAGAAGAAAACATTGGCAGTGACCTACATGATATAGGTGTAGGAAAAAAAAACTTTCTAAATCAGACTGTAGCTGCACAGGAAATAAGGTCAATGATCAACAAATGGGACCTCATTAAATTAAAAAGCTTCTGTACAGCAAAAGAAACAATCAAAGTTAACCCACAGGATGGGAGGAAATCTTCACCAGTGACTCATCTGACAAAGGTTTAACATCCAGAGTATATAAAGTACTGGAAAATCAGAGGACCAAGAAAACTAATGACCCAATTAAAACATGGGCTAAAGATCTGAACAGAGAACTTTGAAACAGAAATAAAGACAGCTAAGAAACATCTTTAAAAATGTTCAACATCGGGGCTGGAGAGATGGCCTAGAGGTTAAGAGCGCTGACTGCTCTTGCAGAGGACCTGTGTTCGATCCCCAGCACCCACATGGCGGCTGAGAACCGTCTTTGACTCCAGTTGCAGGGGAATCTGACACCCTCTTCTGACCTCCACGGCATTGCATGACATGGGTGCACAAACCTACGTGCAGACAGTACATTCATACACATGCAAAAATAAAAAATAAAAAAAGTGTTCAACATCATTAGTAATTAAGGAAGTGCAAATTAAAACCACTTTAAGATTTCATCTTACGCTGGCAGGGCTGGCTATGATCAAGAAAACAAAGGATATCAAATGCTGGGGAGGCTGTGGGGAAAGAGGAACACTCATTCACTGCTGGTGGGATTGCAAACTAGTGCAACCTCTATAGAAAGCAGTGTGGAGAACTCTTAAAAGACTAAAAATGAGCCTACCATCTGACCCAATCATACCACAACTGGGTGCATACCCAAAGGATCCATCCTATAGCAGAGATATGTTTATTGCAGAGACATGTTTACAGCACAACCATGTTTATTGTAGCTCTTTTCACAATAGCAAAGACCTGGAAACAACCCAAGTGTCCCTCAATTGAAGAGTGGATAATGAAAATGTGGTGCATTTACACAATGGAGTTCTATGTGGTGGTAAAGAAAGATGACATCATGAATTTTACAGGTAAATGGGTGGAGCTAGAAGCTGTTATGCTAAATGAAGTATCACGGTCTCCGAAAAACAAATAAGATATGGTGTCCCTCATCTGTGGATCCTAGCGCCAAATCCTTATGTGTAAGTCAAAGTGGGTAATTTGTTAGTAAAAATAATCCCACATTGACTGATACTACTATAGATACAGCTTGAAGTTTATGTTTCTGTTTTCCTCAGTTCTAAGATTTGCCAAAAAGAATAAAACTCTTTTTTTAACTTTTTGGGACTATATAGACCAGGCTGGCTTTGAATTCACAGAGATCTACCTGCCTCTGCCTCCCAAGTGCTGGGATTAAAGGTGTATGCCACCACACCCAGCTTAAAGCTCTTTTTTTTTAAAGTACATTAAAACATACATCAACTTGCTGTGTAATTTAGGAATATAAAGTTATACTTCTTCTTACCTGCATGCAACTTCACTTCTAAAACCTGAATCTCTAAACGTGTTTTGGAATTAGCCTCTAGTTTATTTTCAGACTTTGTAATTTTGGTATATGAATGGAGTGTATATATGCATATTTTGGAGTGATATAAAATTAAGGGGAACCAAAAAAAGACATGTTCAAAGAACTGACCAAAACAATAAACTGCATTGAAAAAATTAAAAAAAAAAAAGACTGAGAAAAAGATGCAAGATAGGGCTTAATATGTATGGCAGAATGCATGCCTTCTGGTGGAGGGTATATGGATGGAGAACAGGTCTAAATTTGATTAAGAAATGTATGAAATGCACAAAAGTTCAATTAAAATTAAGGGGAAAAGCCATATGAATATGGTCAACCTTTTTTTAATTATATGCAATGTGACTCTGTGTGTGTGTCTGTGTGTGTGTGTGTGTGTGTGTGTGAGAGAGAGAGAGAGAGAGAGAGAGCTGAGACTATCAAAATGACAACAGTGCTTACCTCTTTGGGTAATAACATTATAAACATCCCCACACACCTTATCTGTGTTTCCCAGATTCAACATAGTGAGCATGCACTGGTCCTATAAGGAAAAGACAAGTTTTTAAATTATGAAATGACAACGAGTAACAAAGTGCACAGCTACGCTGATTGTGACAATCTTCCCTATGGTTCAGCTTAGTGTATATTTGGGAGTATATTAAGAAAAACCCTGAAATAGTTTTTCATGTAAAGAGAAAGACTACTTATTTTGGATGATGGGTTCTTTCACAAAGCATATGTCAAGAATGAATCTAGCCAAGCACAAGAACGACCCGAGGAATGAAAACAAGAGCTAAAGACTGAAATCCTGCACAAAAGCCCAGCAGATCGAGTTTAACAGAAGCCGTCTCTGTGCACCTGAATGTCAAGCTGGGATGAGGCGTGAGGGAGACCAGCAGCTCTGTGCAACGAATTCCCACTGTCCTTCTGCCCGAAAGGCCTGGGGAAACCCCGCAAGTCTGAGAGTTCAAATCACTGGATAGAACTAAGTGTCTAAATGATTCCAAGGACCACTCTGCTGTTTTCCAGGATACACGATAATACTAGAACAAGTGTGTGGTGCCCATTCTCCAAATACATGCACAATTAAAAAATTTTTTTTTATTAATTTTATTTATTTCTGTATGTGTATGAATGTACTGTCTGCATGCAAGTTTTGTGCACCCGTGTCGTGCAATGCCGCGGAGGTCAGAAGAGGGTGTCGGATTTCCCCTGGAACTGGAGTTCTCCTGGAATTGGAGTTTCAGATGGTTCTCAGCCGCCATGTGGGTGCTGGGGATCGAACCCGGGTCCTCTGCAAGAGCAGTCGGCGCTCTTAACCGCTAGGCCATCTCTCCAGCCCAATACATGCACAATTTAAATTAGCAAGTATTTGTCAGAAGACACTACGTATTCTAGGCACTTGATACATAGCGTGGCTAATTCAATTCCAAACATCTTCAAGAGGTTTAACTGTTTTCCCAGGACAGTGAAGAGCAAGGTGGATAAAGTTGTCCCATGCAACAAATGAACAAACAGAGCTGGGTGTGGGGGGAGACTGCATTGACACCAGATGTTACAATGGAAGTCCTAAGTAAGGCCCCACAAGCATCAGGGGTCACAGACCCCACACTTTTATAGACGCGCAAGCCCCAGAACTGCCTTCCTGGTGCTGTCTAGTCAACAATACAAGCATTGACGGACACTCCCAGGACTTAAATAGTGGGAAGAACTGTAACAGAAAAAGGCAATGGGTAAAGATCCAGATGGCCCAACATAGCTGAGAGCTCCCAGATGGCACAACATGACTGAGGGCTCCCAGATGGACAAAAGGCCTAGGCGTCCAAGGAAAGCAGCAAGCAGGCAGATGTGGCAGCAGTGCAGCTGGTGTGGTCGTCAGGACTTGATCCCAGTGGGACCTTAAGGTTAGGTCTGGCTCTCCCAGGATTCCAAGGGACACAAAGATGTCTCCACTTCCTCCAGAAGCTGTCAGTCAGTGACCTCACTGCCTCTTTACCTGAGGTAGCACCCAAGCTGGTAAAGGACCTGCCCTGGACACCATTTTTGCTGTTAGCTGCCATGTGTCAACAGGCTTACCAGCCCTGACTATTCCTGAACTAATTATGTCCCAGAGTGACTTTAAGCCTGGTGTGTCTGTCTTTTATCTGAGGTATGCACCTGTGTAGATCCTACCATATATGCACCTTTTTAAAATTTTCTAACACTTAACACATAAAGGTATAGACCTTTATCCGAAGAGTAAGGTAAAGCATGGTTTTACTTTAGGAAATGATAGAATATGATGTGATATTTAATTTCATATTTTATTTTCTTTATTTTGGAGGCAGGATCTCACCATGTAGCCCAGGCTAGCCTCAAACTTTCCATCCTCTCCCTCAGTCCTCCTACCTCAGTCTCTCGAGTGCTGAAATTACAGGTACGTGGTACCACCATAGCTAGCTTATAACCTTTTTGGTGGTGGTGAAAGTACCAGGATGGGGAATGAACCCAGGGCCTGATACATATTAGTGCCTGCCTACCACTAAGCTATATAACCCCCATCCTTAAACTTCTTTCTTTTTAAAGGGTCCATCATCTACACTGTGAAAATACTGGAAGCAGGCAAAATTGAACATGGCACAATAAATAATTCATGGGCCACTTTTAGCTTTCCTTATAGGTTATCCTTCAAAAATAAGACGAGGTTCTTGAGAGCTTGTTTGGCAGTTCTACCAGGGGAGCACAGCTACTTGTATATCCTTGACGGAAGACCGGTCCTCATCTGTTGGGGAAGGCCATCCTCTTCAACTATGCTCTCAGCTTCAGGAGGGACACACAGGGAACATTGAGGGAAGAAGGGGTGCCTGCCTAGCCAGCCAGACCTGCCGAATCAACCCTGGTGATCAATGAGGTGAGAGAAGACCTAGCTAGACTGTCCTCACATTAAAGAGAGAGAGAGAGAGAGAGAGAGAGAGAGAGAGAGAAGGGAGAGAAAAACATAACGCTTAGCTAGTATGAAAAACTAAGGGGAAACGTATTAGTCCAACAACCTACTGATAAATTACACCTACAGTATCTCTACTTGAAAGACCATGTGTATAGCTGAAGGCTATATGGCAAGAAACAGTGTCAGATGGCAGAATCCTTCCTTCGAGTTGTTGGCCAGAGTAGTTCAAGAGACTCCCCAGATTACACTGGCTATTGCCATAGCCTCTCAGAACTTGAACATAAGACACTATCACTGAAGGCAGGACATTCTCCAGACACAAAATTGTGAGTAATGGAGTTGTAACTGGCCTGGAAGCCACTTCCCCTGAAGGCTAGCTTTCATAGCTTTGGAGGGCACTATACAAGCTGCTGAAAAAAGAGAACATCAGTCAATTGTCCAACTCCAGCTTCTAGGTCAGACAACCACATCAGTGACTGGTATAGCAAACAATATTGGTACAGTAGTGGCACATTTATTTGGGGGGGGGGGTAAACAACAGCTACCAAATTGGACTTAAAGTTAATTTAATGGGAGAAAACTGTACTTAAACATAGCCAGATATGCATGGCTTGAGAAGTTACAGATCTTAGAGAAACCCCCAAGACTGTCATATACCTAGACCAATGTAATTTTTTACTATGTGCAAAATATGTATCCTTATATTTACAGACAAATATCCCAGTCACCACTTATCAAATAAGCTTCGTTTGCACCAGAGATAGTCTACTTACAGAATACCACAATTAGTCACACACAAATATTGTCTGTGAGTTGCCCAAGCCTAAGTGGCACATCTACAATGCAGCCTCTACATCTAAAGTTCATACAACATAGAACAAAAGATAAGAGGACACTAATGGATGTCTCAGTTCTCATTAATGAAGCTCCTTCATGCAACAGACAGCCAGAAACACTAAAGGTCACAAATGGCCAAAGTGTAAAGAATAAGAGACCACAGAGTGTGGGTCCTTTGGCAGGACTCCGGTGATAAACTTTACCCACCCAGGACCCAGGGACTATTGTGGAAGAGGGAGCAGAAAGATTGTAAGGACCAAGGAGGAGGTGCATGTCCATATGGAAATAGAGTCCTCCTACAACCTCTTACAACGTTGTTCACGTGAGCCTATACCAATGATGTCAGCATGCACAAGACCTTTGCGATCTCAAGCAGACAAAACCCCAGCATAGAATTGTGGAAATGCACAACAAACCCTAATCTTAGTCAAAGAATTAGTGGCACCTGGGTAAGGAAGAGCTGATCTTCTTAAGAGGAAGGACTCTCCATAGGCTGACTCGACCCCAGTGAATGAACTTGCACTGCGGAATGTCTGGGACACTAACTTGACACCATATGGCTTAACACAAATGATAGAATGTATGAATTCCAGGATGGGCTATGGGAGGGATCTAGTGGGGAAGGAGGGCATAATGATGATTAAGATTGATTGAAATACACAGAATTCAATAAAAAATTTTACCCCCAAAAGGAAAAAAAAAACAAGATGTGGAATATTTGGGGGCAACATGAATGGAATCTATTGCTTGTCCTTTGCCACCTGTAGAGGCTGCTTGCATTCCTGCCTACCGCCTTCTACCTTCAACATAAGAGCCAACAGCAGAATCATCACTGGTCCCATTTCTGTCTCTACCTCTCTTTCTCTGACCACAGCAGGGCAAAAGTCTCCTGTGATTAGAGTGGCTCATGCATGAGGTCCTGGGTTCAACCCCCAGGACTTCAAGAAATAAAGAAGAAATGATAAAAGAATAGAAATACTAATTACTTTGATTTGATTGATACATATATAAAAGTATTGAAATATTACATTGCAATGCATAAGTACAATTGTTACATGTCAATTATAAAGAAAACTCATTCTAACAAGCTCAATCACAATAGGCAGAATCACATAGAGCAGATCTCCAGAAATTGTTTGTGTAACTGAAACTTTATATCCACTTTGAACAGAAATTCTGGAATTCCCCTTTCTCCCAACTTCTAGCAACCTCCTATGAGGTTAACCAATTAGCTACTCCATGTAGGTAGAGTCATGCAGTTTATATCCTTCTGTGATAGCTTATTTCCTTGAGCAAAATGCTCCGATCAAGTTGTACAAGGAATATATGCAGTCTTCTGCATATAACTTATTCTGCAATAAACATAGTTAGCCTGACACTTGCCACTGGTGATCATTCTCTTCTTTGGAAGAGTAGAGGGAGAGAATGCAGTCTGAGTGGTTTTTATAAAAAATTAAAAAAAAACATAGCTTAGACAAAGCATGTAAAACAATGCCTGGCACATAGAAAATATTGCATAAGTGTTAGCTATATTTATTGTAGCTATTATTATTGCAGAATTTACCTTGGCCTTAACCAGTTAGCTAATAGAAGTGTAGGCCAGAAAACAGAAGGCAAATGCAACTACAAAATAACTTGCTACAATTACTGCTGAATGTTCTCCTAGAAAAAGCAGCTGAGGCTCATGGCTGTGAACCCAGTGGCAGTGAGTCTAAAATGCACTTGAAACCCATAATTTTCTAAGCAAGCAAGGGGCCATGGATCCTTTATCCAGCCTGATATGTAAAGATTGATGTGTGATATCAATGTTTAAGAATTTAACTTGTGCCCAATTGATAACCTCTTGCTATTTTATGAACATAGTGACTAATTGGATCATGAATGCTCTGACTCAGGCTAAAATGAAACATAAACATTATTGAGCATTCACAACATGAAATACCATGTTGGAAATTTTACCAAGAGCAATTATCAAATCTTCAGGAGATTCTTGAGAGATGGTTTCAGACAAAAGCTGGTTGGAAAAGATGAATTAATCAGCTCACCGCATACAGCAAGTCTTGGGGAAGGGCCAGGCCCAGCTCCTAATACAAGTACCCAGCTCCTAATATGTGTCTGTCTGGTCTTCTGATTCCAAAGCCTGTGGTCTTTTCATAATTCACATCTCCTCATGAAATCCCAGATGTGTGAGGAGAGCAATGCCTCTTCCTCAACAATTCCAGGAAGCAAAAGACCCTGAGTTAGTTTGAAGAAGTCAAAGCAGCTAGGAATTTTCTTACCCCTCCTAAGGCTGGAAGAAGACCATTGACATCAAGCAAGGGATGTCAGTCCCAGCACAGATTAATACTTTGGGCCCACAGTCCTTTGCTGTGAGCTTTGTGGGAGGTGGTAGCATTCTTTGCCTCCCACTGCACCACATGCCTGTGATGCACGCCCACAACAGTTGCTATAACCAAAAGTGTCCCCAGGGTGATGTACACGGGGCAACAAAATCACTCTCCTTCAGAAACGCCAACCAGAGCCAACACTGTGAAATTCTGAGTGTGTCAACACAAGAAAGGAGGACACTTAAGAACAGACTCAATAGTGAAAATGAGAAGTTTCAGTTCTGTGTCTTGACTTCTGTTGGGGGCAATGAGTTGAATAGCCCAAAGCTAAGTAGCGAATCCCAGAGAGCAGAAGTGACACTTTACTTAGTTTTCTAGTAAAATTACTGATGATTGAGCAGACAAACTAATGAGAGACTTGCTACTTGTTAGGCCATTTTGCAAGCACTTCTGCCCTATTTATAAATGCTCAAAAGGCATTATCAGCTTCAATTATCAACAACACACAGATAAAATCACACATTTATAGAATCAACATTTCTAGATATATAACACATATGTGTGACATGTGTGATATACATATAGCATAATAGGTGACACATACATGTGATCATGTTTGGCTTCTGGAGGCTGACCTGATAGGATATCATATCTCAGCAGTGTTCATTGTAGTCAACAGCTCAGACTTTGGAGGTAGGTTTTCTCCAGCTGACTAATGTGTAATGACTTAAGCAACTTTGTCTAAGTTTTATATGCCTCTGTTTCTTCTATTAAAATAGGGACAATAGGGGCTGGAGAGATGGCTCAGTGGTTAAGAGAACCGACTGTTCTTCAGAGGACCCAGGTTCGATCCCCAGCACCCACATGGTGGCCGAGAACCGTCTTTAACTCCAGTTCCAGGGGAATCCGACACCCTCTTCTGACCTCCACAGCATTGCAGGACATTCATACACATAAGAAATAAAAAAAAAATAGGGACAATAAATAATAGCATCCTGTCCAGGCGTGGTAGCTCCTGTCTCTTTCCCCAGCACTTAAGAGGTAGAATGCAGAAAAATCAGAAGTTCAAAATTATTCTCCACTACACATCAAGTTCAAGGCCACCATAAGATGCTGTCTCAACAAAACAAGAATAAAATTAATAGTACTTTGCTCAGTTTTGTTAAAGATTAAACAAATTAATACATGTGTCTGACAAGTAATACGTACTCAGTGTTTGTTAGCTATTACCATGCTATCTACAACAAAAGCACCTTTTTAAGGGTCAGCAGGATGGCTCAGTGGGTGGAAGAATTGGCACCATAGCTAAAAACCTGAGTTTAATCACCAGCACCTACACGGCGGAAGGAGAAAACCAATTCCTATTAATCATCATTTTTTTTGGTCTTTTCGAGACAGGGTCTCCCTGTAGCCCCAGCTGTCCTGGAACTCACTCTGTAGACCAGGCTGGCCTTGAACTCACAAAGATCCACCTGCCTCTGCCTCCCAAGTGCTAGGATTAAAGGCATGTGCCACCACGCCCAACTGGACAAATCATCATCTTTTGACCTCCATATGCAAGGCATAGTGTATAAGCCCATACACAAGCACATGCACACACACAGAATAAATAAATGTTAAAAATACATACACATTTTAATTTTTAAAAACTCACTATTTAGTAGCCTGGTTTTTCACTGTGTAATACTATAAATATTACCATGCCTCTGAATCTTTTTCTATAATACAATCCTTTATGGTAAGATATACATTATTTAACATAAATAGCTTCTTGTGCATGTGTGTGTGTGTGTGTGTGTTATGCATGTGTATGTGCTCATGTGTGTACATGTTTATATGTACACTTGACCATGTGTGTGCATGTGGAGGACAGAGTTCAGTGCTGGGACTTTCCTTTATTATTCTCCACCTTACACTTTGAGACAGTCTGTTGTGTAACAGTTTTGTCCCAGAGAAAAACTTTCCACCTTGGAGTGAAGTTTGTTAAGACATAGCATGTTCTAAAGGGAAGTGAAGTGCGCCATCCTGTAGGGAAGCTTGTTAAGCTCGGGAAGTAAACAACTCAAAGGCTTCAGGAAGTCCCTGAAATTGACCAGCTATGCTAGGCTCTCCTCCCTGGGCATATGTAAGCAGTCAGGACTGCTGAGACTCTCAGAAGAGCTGAGCTGCCTAGAAGAGACAAAGATAAACTAATCTGCCTGGAGAGGCTAAGACCAGCGCAAATGCCTTCAAGACATACTACAACCTGGCAAGCTGCTGGCAAGCTGCTGGCAAGCTCCCCGTTTCCTGCTTTCATGAGCTGTCACCCATGCTGGGGTCGGTTTGTGCTGATGCAGCTCTTTGAGTCATTTCTGCTTCTGTAAGTACCTTCTCAACCATATTCCTATGAGTAACCCGATATTTCGTTGGTTCACCAACTTGGACTTTGATGATACCTTACTTTGGTCTGCTGTTGCTTCCCTTGCTAGGGAGAGTAAACATTTCTTCACATCTCCCCAGGAATAATGTCACACAACAAGCTCTCACTGAACATGGAGCTTGCTGTGGCTGACCACTGAGCCTTCAGGCTCTACCTGTCTTCACCCCTTAGTGGTAGGGTGCGGCATCATGTCCATCTCTTTCCATAGTTTCTGAGATCCAAACCCAGGTCCTCCTGCTTGCTCAGCCAGCACTTTCCCCACTGAGGGGTCTCCATAGCCCATAAAGTCCAGATTGGAGATATTTAAAAATATTGCAGTTTGAGCATCTCTTGTCATTTTCCTGGGAGAAGTGAAGTTGCTGGGATATACAGTATTTATTTTGCCTCTTGGTACGATTTAGGTCTTAGGCTGCATATCACCCAGAATTTTGTGACATTTTACACTTGGCTTGTCATGAAAAGGAGTGGGAGATTACCTTTGAGTCAAGAGGAATAATTAACTCTAGTCAAGGTACTTTCCCCTCTCAGCTCTCTGAACAGCAACGCAGTGCTGAAGAGCACAGTGTGGGTGATATGAGCATCCAGGGAAGGTGGTTCGCTGGATGCCAGGGCCTGGCTACCATGAGAGCATCTCTCTCACGTAGGCTGTGTTCTCTGTCTTTTTTTCTTCTGATATAGCTGACTCTAGACACAAAAACATCACCTGACCCTGGGTGTCAGGAATCCTCAGCATCACATCATGTAGAACGAGAAGTCAGAGCACTGGCTGCACCAACCTATTTCTAGGGCTTTCTCTCCTCATTTGTTCCATTCATAGAGAATTCCACTTGGCAATGTGTTTCAGCCCTGTGTCAGCAAAGTCTTGTATAATTTAAAAGTGTGTTCCTAAAATAGTGAAGGGGCTGAAGTACCTCAGGCAAAAAAAAAAAATTGCCTGAAAAGATTCCACTTGGGGAAATCCTTGCTGGAAGGAACCAGTCACACTGAACTGCAGGGGAGGAGCACTTGACCTGAGTGCCTAACACACTAGCCTGTTGCTTTACAACAACCTGTGTAGAAAGGAGGTGTCCCAGGAATGGGTCATCAATGTGCATGCTTTAGTGTTTAGGGAACATGCAAAAATCATAGACTCATGACTTCCAATATTATGGGGGTCTTCAAGGTCATTTGTGCTAGCTTGCTAATTCTGAACTCCATCCACAAATATACTGAGTGAGCTTAAAGCTCTGCTTGGACATCCGCAGTGGCAGGTAACTGAACACTTCATGCAGAAGGAACTCCTATAGAACTTGGACACTAGAAAATTCATCCCTACCATGGCTCTGAAATCCTAAGCAAACGAGTAAATGTCTTCAATGCAGTGCTGAGTGACCTAAGGTGTTTGAAAAAAGTTAAAGTTAACAATGAACTCATTGATATTACTGTAACGAATCGCCACAAACTTGATTAAAATAGCACAGATTTATCCTGTGAAACTTCTGTGGGTCAGAACTATAACTTGGGTATCAGAAAGCTAAAGTCAAAGTATCAGCAGGCCTAGATTCTTCTGGAACTTCTAGAACAGAATCCATCTCCTTGCCTCCCGGGTTTAGTAGCCAAACAGATTCTTTGCATTGTGGCCCCCTCCCAAATCCAGCAGTGTAGACACTGACCCTCATCTGGCCTCATATTCTTTTCCCTGATCACAGCAGTGCTTTTCCATTCTGTTTTTTTCTTTTGCTCTTTTCGAAACAAGGTCTCCCTGTAGCCCCAGCTGTCCTGTAACTCACTCTGTAGACCAGGCTGGCCTTGGACTCACAAAGATCCACCTGCCTCTGCCTCCCAAGTGCTAGGATTAAAGGCATGTGTTACCATGCCCGGCTTAGTTTTTCCATTCTTAACCCTCTATGATTCCACTAGAGCCACCCAGATAACCTTAACTGAGTCACAGTCTCCTCTATGGAAAGTAACATTTGCAAGTTCCAGGAGCCTATTGATTCATATTGATTCATATTCTCTCTCTCCCTCTCCCTCCCTCTCTCTCTCTCAGCATTATGCAGCTTACTTGTTGATTATTTTCAGTTTGATTTTAAATGACAATAATAGTCTAAGTGTCATTGTACCTTTCAAATCTAAACACCTACATAGGTATTTTGCACACATTACCAAAAAGTTTCATATTATATATACATACATATATGTGTGTGTGTGATAGATGATAGATAGATAAATAGATAGATAGATAGATAGATAGATAGATAGATAGATAGATAGATAGACCATAATGTCAGTATTGCCTTCCATTTACAGACAGCAAAAGGGAGAGTTAGGGGATGTTGCTCTACAAGACCATCATAAGCACAGCTCAGAATGAGACCAGGCTTCTCAACCACTACAAAGCTGTGTGCAGGAGAGGAAGCCACCCTTAAATGAAGCACAGTTCCCTCGTGGAAACCTGCCATGTAACCATGCTCAGCTGGAAGCCTTACAAACATCTCCACATGGGGAAAGCCCTCCCTCTCCAGCACCAGCTGCACCCTGCTGCAACAGACTCCATCTGTAGCACAAATGAAACCTAGAGATGAAGACGGCAAAAAGCTTCCTCCAGGAAAACCTCTTCTAAACCCTCTCGTGATTTTGGGTGGCACATGGCAGGCATGACAGGGTTCCTGGGCATCTGCTCGTCCTTGGCATCGGCACACTCCACAGTCAGTTTCAACATGATCCTTTCTGTCCTGCTGAGGCTTTAAATAGGACCTCTTAACAGCCAGGCTAGCTTTTGTAGTTTTTTGCTTTCTGTTAAGAGCATGAGAGGGCTCACAAGCTATTGAAACTGAATGTCACAGAGTAAATGCTTGTATACATTTGGTTTATTTGAATTACTCTGAGGACTTTGAGAATGAAAACCTATAGTTCAAAATGAAGTCCTCTGAAAAGAGTAGCGTATCCCAGATACCCAGCATGATAATGTCACCATCTCTCTGCAAGATGCTGAAATAGAAATGCACATGTCACAGGAATGCCAGGGCCAGAAAGCGACAGAATAAAAGAAAAGTAAATTTCAAAACATTAACATGTATTAGACATCTTCCGGTTGCCAGGAGCTTTGGGGGAATGAATCTCATTTCCTTCATGAAATAGCTATAAATAATCCAGCATTCCTGGTCAAGAACAGAGAAACTTTCATAGGTCTGAGGTCACAGGTAGTTGGTAACCTGAGGTTGTCCGATTAAGTAAAGAATCCACTCCACCTCCATAGAGGCTAGGCTGAAGGATGCAAGACAAGAGCCTGCCCTATCCATTTGACAGCTGTGTGACTCACAGTTGTGTGGGAGACAGGAAGCACTAAAGCTGAAGGCAAAGGACATGCAGCTGATTTAGACCCAGCTATCATAATCTCCATGCACCTAACAGGGTGACAGCAGCACCCATAATTACATAGCATCCTTTTGGAGCAGCGGGAGCTCTTCCTAGATACACTTGCATCCATCTTCCTGGCACCTCAGCAATGGAGCAGACAGCACAAATTACCTTCTGTTTACAAACAGAGAAACCATTGCATTTGCCCAAGGTCAGCTGGGGCCCAGTGGCCAGAAAGACAGAAGCTGTTAGACTCCCTGCAGGCTGCTCACTCGTGTCACATGACAAATGCCTTGCAGCACCCCAGACAGAGACTCACGATAAAATACCTGGTAACTCAGCTTTGCTGTTTTCTGTTAAATCCCATAAAAATTCTGTGTTCATGGCCTCTGTATCCTTCATCCTCCCAGATGGTCACCCATATGGCAGAAGGGTTCTTTCTTTTGATAAATAGAACATTTATATTATGGGAAAATAATCCATCTTGGCCAGAGAAAGGTTTGTTTGTCCAATTGATGATCTAACCCAAAGAACCTCAAAGCTCTGGCCAGGGAGATCTTCAAGGCCATTCCAAAGAAGAAACTGAGAGTTGGGATCTCTGACTGTGAAGGAGGCAGGGGAGAGCACAGGAAAGAGAGAGACCCTGCCAAGAAGAGATTTTCAGGGTACACCCAAAGTGTAGGCCATTGCCAAGGAGCCCTACTGAACATAACGTGTTGCAGAAGCTTGACACACCTTGATGTTTTTAAGCACTGATGGCATGCTTGTGTCCAAGGGTCTAGTTTGTATACCTTTACAGATTCTTTAAGGCATAACAGAAGTTTACACAAGGTTCTCCTCAAAACCTAACGTGTCTCCTAAAAACCTAATGCCACACAGTATAAGCACAGGTAGAAGGTGATTTTCCTAAACAAAAAGGTGAGTCTTACACAAAACTCAACACCTGAGATATATATACCATCTGTGTACCTGTGATATTGGGTCAACCATTGAGCTAGTCTTCACTCCCAAAGAAGAAGTTCAAGGACACTGCCTTGGTCCCTGAGATAAAGAAGTTATGACTGCTAGGCTTGCCAGGCACACAGCAGCTGCCTGGCCCAGACCAGCAGAGCTGCAGGGACCATGCCACATCTGGTAAGGGATTGTGGGAAGGAGAGGCTAGGCCCACCAGGCACACACAGCTGCCTAGCCTAGACCAGCAGAGTTGCAGGGACTGTACCACATCTGGTAGGGGATTGTGGGAAGGAGAAGCTAGGCCTGCCAGGCATACAACATCTGCCTGGCCCAGACCAGCAGAGCTGCAGGGTACTGGGGCTCGGGCTAAGCAGACAGTCTGTGCCCTCCTCAACTGGAATTCCAGAGGGAGTGTTCAGTAAGCCCTACAACCAACCTAGAGGAACTGGCTGGCAGCAACAGAGAGAACACAGTGCTCAGAGGGTGTCAACAATGGTTCTTACCTACCCAGTTCTTGCAGAATAGAAAGGGAAGAGTGAGCTATACCTCCTAATATATAACCAAAATTGAAAGCCTAAAATCTAGACAAGCCAACACCCCATAAATAAAGAGAAGGAATCAGAGAAAGTGCTCCTTCAACACTGTGAAGAGGCATTAGTGATTCGCATAGGAATACAGGCAAAAGGAAACCCACATGCAAAGAGCACAAAGAAAGAACAATGTGGGAAAAGCACGGAATAATTCTACACTAAAGTCTACTGAACCTATGGAGGATTCCCACAAGGAGACCTCCCTGGAGGTAACACAGGACACAGATCTTAAAACAATCACAGATATATTCAAAGAAATCATGGAACTAAAGGGAGAGAATGAAAAACTCAGAAAAGACCTAGAGGGAAAGAATGATAATCTTCAGAAAGAACTAAAAGGAGAAAATGACAAACTCCAGAAAGAACTAGAGGGAGAAAATGACAAACTCCAGAAGGAAGTGGAAACACTGAAAAGATCTCATGCCAAAGTGAAAAAGGAAAACAATGAGCTACAAGAAAAAATTGAGAAGCTCCAAAAGGAAATGGAAATAGTAAAGAAAACACAGGAAGAAATGAAAAAGGAAATCGAACACTCATCCAATCAAGAGGAAAGAATGGGAAAAAGTCTCAGAAGCAGAATGCAGGAAGCAGAAAAAAAGAATATCAGGCATAGAAGATAACACAGAACAACTAAAAAGCTCAAGTAAAGACTGAAAAATATAAAAATACACAAGAATGAAAAAACCAGGAAATGTGGGACACTATGAAAAGATCAAACCTCCACATCATAGGGATAAAGGAAGGAGAAGAATCCCAAGAGAATGGCATTGATCAGATCTTCAACAGAATAACAGATGAAAATTTTCCCAAACTAAAAAAAAGACAAACCCATACAAATATAAGAAGCACATAGAACACCAAATAGACAAGACCAGAAAAGAAACTCCCCAAGTCATATCATAGTTAAAACCCAAAACAAAGACAAAATTCTAAAAGCCACAAGAGAAAAACAACAAGTTACATATAAGGGAAAAATCTATTAGAATTACAGCTTACATCTCAGTAGAAACTATGAAAGCAAGAAGAACGTGGACCAAAGCATTCCCAGTGCTAACAGACTACAAATTCCAACCCAAGTTACTATACCAGCAAACATGTCAATTCTAGTTGAAGGAAAGAGAAAAATCTTCCATGACATAAACAAGATGAAAGAACGCATATCCAGAAAACCAAACCTTCAGAGAATACTTGAAGCAATTCAGAGGGCAGAGGAGAGGAGCAGGTTTCCCCAGACACCTTGAAAGGGAAATTATTAAAAGCATAACTGAAAAATTAGAAACCTACCCCAAAAATGTAAATGGATGATAAGGGGAAAGGAAGCAACACAACATCTCTCAATTATAACCTTAAATATTAATGGACAAAACTCCCCAATCAAAAGGCATAGACTGGGAGAATGGATTAGGAAACACAATCCATCTATATGCTGTCTACAAGAAACCCATCTCACCCTCAAGGATAGGCACCAACTGAAAGTGAAAGGATGGAAAAAATATTCCAAGCAAATGGTACCAAAAAGAAAGCAGGAGTTGCTATTTTAATATCAGACAAAATAGACTTTAAAGTAGAAGCAATTAGAAGAGACAAAGAGGGCCATTACATCCTCATTTAAGGGAAAATTAACCATGAAAACTTCATGATCATGAATATATATGCACCAAACTCTGGTGCACCAATCTTTATAAACACAACTCTACAGGAACTCAAGGCACAAATTAACCCCAGCACACTCATAGTAGGGGACTTCAATAACCCACTGAGCCCCTTGGACAGATCAACTGGACAAAGAATAAACAGAGAGACATCTGAACTGAACAATACGATACAGCAAATGGACCTCCCAGACATCTACCGAATATTCCACCCAAGCACCAAAGAATACACTTTCTACTCAGCACCCCACATAACACTCTCCAAAATTGACCATATACTGGGACACAGAAAAAACCTCAACAAATACAAAATAATTTCATGCATTCTATCAGACCACAATGAAATAAAGCTCAATATCAACACCAGGAGAAGCCCTACTGCCTACACGAATACATGGTGTATTAGTCAGGGTTCTCTAAAGAAACAGAAGTAACAGGACGAATAGATATAGCTATATACAATTTATTGATTTGCTCACGTGACAGAGTTCAAGGAGTCCAACAGTAGCTGCACCACACTGGAAAGGCCGAGAGGATCCAGGGAACTGCTCAGTCTGCAAGGCTGGATGTCTCAGTAGTCCCAATCTAGTGCTGAAGGCCCGAATGGATTCCAGGAGATCTGCTGGTCTCAGTACATGCTGGGATCCGAAAGGTTGGTCACAGCAGCAAGACAAACTCACCAGATGAGAGAGGCAAGCCACAGGAGAAAAGAGACCAACTCCTTCTGCCGTGGCCTTTTATACTGCCTGCTGGCAGAAGGTAACACCCACATTTGGGGTGGGCCATCCGGGTTGAGGTGGTCCAATCCAAACATCCTTTTTCTCTTATTTGTTCCTTAGTCCAGTCAAGTT
>VZQC01013112.1:1162562-1178357 GCA_009823505.1 Rhizomys pruinosus
AGAGCGGTCGGCGCTCTTAACCGCTAGGCCATCTCTCCAGCCCCGTAAAGTTATACTTTTTATCTGCATGCAACTTTACTATTAAAATGTGAATCTCTAAATGTGCTTTAGAATTAACTTATAGTTTATTTTCAGATTTTGTAATTTTGGTTTATGTGTGGAGTGTATATATGCATATTTTGGAATAATATAAAATCAAATGGGAGCAAAAAAAGAGAGGAAAAAACCTATTCAAAGAACTGACCAAAACAGTAAACCTGGGCACCGAAAAGGTTATAAAAGACTGAGAAAAAGATGCAAGACAGGACTTGTGTATGACAGAATCCATGAGCTCTGACGGGGAGGGGGGGCATGGGGGGTGGGCATGGATGGGGGAATGAGTCTAAATTTTATTAAGAAATGTTATATGAAATGCGCTCAATAAACCTTAAAAAGTTAAAAAAAAAAAAAGAACTTATAACTAAGAAAATTTTATAGGCTAATATCTGATTTTGGAAGGCTACAGTCCCCAAAATGAATTTAATGAAAATTCTGTACCATTTCATTTGCTTAATGCTCCTTGATTTGATGAATAAGACCAAGGGCTTTCAGATTCACAAATGGCTTTTTTTTTGCCCTACCATTTCCCCCCTTATGACAAAGTCCAAAGAAAAATAGAGAAGAAAGTAGAAAGAAGCAATCTGAGTTGGGAGAAACAAGAAGAGCAGTTTCAAGAAAAATCCTGCTACGTAGACGATAAATTAAAGAGACCAAAATTTTATTTTTTTATTATTTTTAGTTTACTTTATGTGTATGAATGTATTGGCTGCATGTATTGCCCATGGAAGTTAGAAGATATTTGAGGAATGTGGCCATTTAAAAAGTGTATGTATGTGTATATTGACAAATATTACTATATGATTTTTTTCTTCCCAGATTTCAACTATATGTTTCTAGGATCTAAGATGGAGGCTATCCTGGAAAAATCCAAAGAAAAATGGGGGTAAGAGAAACAGACACATGACTGTCTCAGGAAACTTGAAAGACATAAAAAGAACAAAAATTTTCAAACTTAAATTTCCTAAAGTGCAATGACAAAAGTTGGGGAAAATTGAGCAACATTTCAAAGTCAATGCAATTCCACAAACAAATGGCTTTTTGCAAAGAAAAATGAAAGGCATGCCTTTCCCTTCTTTGCCAGAGCATTCTAAATGTTCACAGCAGATCGACCTTTAGCACAGTGACCCATGTCCATGCATCAGCGCATAGTGTTACAGATTCTACATGCCTACATCATTTTCCAGACCCCCAGTTCAAAACGAGGAACCTCCCCGCCAAACTTCCTAACACCTAGTTCCAAGTTCCACCATTCTGTGTGGCAGTATTTGTTTTCCTCTCTTCCTAAACCTCTAGGATCTTTTTTCTTCATTTGCTTATTGAACCCTTCTCCTTCATGAACTAATCCAATCAATGAACAAGAAAATTGTTACTTTACTTTTATTTAAAAACTGAAACAATGTTACCCATTCAGCGTCTGCACCCTGCATTTTTCCAATCCTGGTTCACCAACAACTGTTTATTCAGTGCCAACTCCAGACCAGGAACAGGTCGCTGATGTCATCAGGATGCCCAAATTAGAGAAAGTAAGAGCCCAGACATTAAAGTTCAGTGGAAGATTCACACAAGTTGAAAGAATTAAGAGTACAGTCTGTAAATGTGTGCTAAGGGAGGTACCAGGGGTCACTATCAGCGACAGTAGCTTACGGTTATCTGATCCTAACTGGGTGGAAAGATACAGAGAGACCTGGAGGAGAGTAAGAGTTAAAGGAAAACGGGGAGGGTGCAGAGGGAAGGGAACAGGTCAGCTTACTTACTTCTTACATAAAAGACAACCTCGTTACCATTCTCAGACCCAATAGGCAAACTTCCAATAGTAGAAAACAATTATGGCTGGAGAAGATAAGATATTGCCTGGCCTGTTTTATGGCTCCTTGGAGAGTGTTGACAGTGTTTTAAATAATCTTTTTGGAAGTAACAGAAGTTTCAAGTATTTAGGATGAATTTTGGCCGAATGTGTTTAAGAATCTCTTTATCCTCAGGGGCTGAAGCCCCTTCATGGGCTGCTCCAGCAATCTTCCTTGTTCAATGACAGTCCCATGGTGACAGGGATGAGAAAAGCATATATGAAGAAACTACTGCTCTGCTCTTCAGCAAATGTTTGAACTCTACCAAGTCTGACAGCAAAGCCCCAAGGACAATGATAAACTTTCTGATGTGAGCTTTTCCCACCAATCCTGCAGACTAACTAAATTTTCATAGGCTTAAATCAGGGTCTGCTACCATGGCCAGCATTTGAAGTATGCAGCATATAAAAAAGAAACTCTTCAGAGCTGGAAAATCTTATCATCCTATCTCCAGGAAAATAGGAATGCTATAAAGCAAATGTTGCTAATGTCCTGAGAACCAGGCCTTCTGGCCAACTCTAACTGATCTTAGCTACTACAAATATCACTTTGTTAACATATTGCCCCTTGCCCTTTTGAACATTTTTAAAATTGAAATTTAAAGACATATTTATTTCTTTTTAAAAATTTTTTTATGTGTACGAATGTACTGTCTGCATGTAGGTTTGTGCACCCATGTCGTGCAATGCTGCGGAGGTCAGAAGAGGGCGTCGGATTCCGCTGGAACTGGAGTTACAGATGGTTCTCAGCCACCATGTGGGTGCTAGGGATCGAACCCAGGTCCTCTGCAAGAGCAGTCGGCACTCTCAACCACTAGGCCATCTCTCCAGCCCCCTAAAGACATATTTATTATGAGACAGTATTTAATATGGTACCCTTCCTAACTTTTCTTATTTTGAATATATATGTATATGAATGAATACTCTGCATCTTGAAAGACACAAACTCCAATACTATTCCTATAACAATTTGGTTTCAGAATTAATTTTTATTAAATTAGTTTTTATTAAACACAATATATCAATTGCTAAGAATGTTACATATTTGTTGGCCTTCAGAAGTAAAGGCACCCTTGCTAAAATCTTTAACAAAGGAAAATGAATGACTGTTTTTATTATATTTTTATCTAACTTTCAAAAATATAAAAATATCACTGAATAATCTGATTTTTCATTCAGAGTCATAGTAGAAGTTTTGTAACATACAATTGACTTTGTTATCTTTTTAAATAAACCTGCAGCATTCTTTGTGTTTCTTTTGTTGTTGTTGTTCTCTTTAATTTTATATTACTTGAAAATATAAATGTATACACTCCACACATATACCAAAATTACTGTGTCTGAAAATAAATTGTAAGTTAATTCCAAAACATGTTTAGAGATTTTTTTTTAGAGAATTATTCAGTTTGCCTTACAAATAGGGATTTGGTGCTAGGATCCACAAATGAGGGACACCACGCATCCTTTGTTTTTCTGGGATTGTGTTACTTCACTTAGCATAATGACTTCTAGTTCCATCCATTTACCTGTAAAGTTCATGATGCCATCTTTCTTTAGGGCTGCATAGAATTCCATTGTATAGATGTACCACATTTTTTCTATCCACTTGTTGCTTGAGGGACATTTGGGTTGGTTCCACCTCTTTACTATTGTGAAGAGATCTCCAATAAACATAGATGTACATGTATCTCTGCAATAGGATGAGTCTTGTGGGTATATACCCAGGAGTGGTATGGCTAGGTCAGGTGGTAGGCTCATTTTGAGTCTTTTGAGAGTTCACCACACTGTTTTCCATAGGGGTTGTATGAGTTTGTATTCCCACCATCAGTGGATGAGTGTTCCCCTTTCCCCACAGCCTCTCCAGCATTTGGTAACCTTTATTTTTTTGATCATAGGTGGTCTTACTGGAATAAGATGAAATCTTAAAGTGGTTTTAATTTGC
This sequence comes from Rhizomys pruinosus, assembly GCA_009823505.1. Lineage (NCBI taxonomy): Eukaryota > Metazoa > Chordata > Mammalia > Rodentia > Spalacidae > Rhizomys > Rhizomys pruinosus. The sequence continues at coordinate 1,166,447 of VZQC01013112.1, forward strand.
ATTTCCTTAATTATTGGCGACACTGAGCACTTTTTAAGATGTTTCTCAGCCATCTTTACTTCTTCGTTTGTGGTCTCTATTCAGTTCTTTACTCCATCTTTTGAGTGGGTCATTTGTTCTCTTGTTCCTTCAGTTTTTGAGTAGTTTACACGCTCTGGATGTTGATGCCCTGACAGATGTATCACTGGTGAAGGTTTCCTCCCGCCCACCCTGTGGATTTCCACTTCACTTCTTTAATTGTTTCTTTCACTGTACAGAAGCTTTTGAGTTTAATAAGGTCCCACTTGACAACTGTTGACATTATTTCCTGTGCAGCTGCTATCTGATTTAAAAAGTCTTTTCCTACACCTATGTCTTGTAAGTAACTGTCAGTGTTTCCTTCTATCATATTCAGAATTTCAGGTTTCACATTAAGGTCTTTGATCCATTTGGAGTTGATTTTTGGAGGAGTTTAGTTTTATTCTCCTGCAAGTGGTGATCCAGTTTTGCCAACACCATTTGCTGAAGATGCTGTCTTTCTTCCATTGAGTCTTCTCGGCCTCTTCGGCAAATGTGAGGTGGTTAAAACTGCATGTGCTCAAGTTCGGATCTTCAATTTTGTTCCATTGATCTACGGGTCTGTTTTTGTGCCAATACCACGGGTGCACCAACCTACATGCAGACAGTACACTCATACACATAAAAAATAATAAATAAAATAAAAATTAAAATAGTGACTCCTACTTGATTTTTGGTACCATTTGCTTGGAATATTTTTTTCCATCCTTTCACCTTAAGATGATGCCTGTCCTTGAAGGTGAGATGGGTTTCTTGAAGACAACAAAAAGAATAATTCGATTTCTTTTTTTTTTTTTTTTTTTTTTGGTCTTTTTGAAACAGGGTCTCTCTTTAGTTCTGGCTGGCTTGGAACTCGCTATGTAGACAAGGCTGGCCTTGAACTCACAGAGATCCACCTGCTCTGCCTCCCAGGTGCTAGGATTAAAGGCGTGCACCACCACACCTGGTGAATTCAATTTCTTAATCCAATCTCCCAGTCTATATCTCTTGATTGGGAGTTCAGACCATTCATATTTAAGGTTATTATTGAGAGATACATACATTGTTTCCCTTCAATTTATCTTCTGTTTGCATTTTTTGGTCTAGATTTTATTTCCAGGGTTATACCTTCATTAATTACTCTCTCTTGTCATTTAGCATTTAGGGATAGCTTTGGTGCCTTCTCCACCATGCATGGTGGTATCCTCTCAAACAATGAACCAAAATAAGTCTTTCCTCCCTTACGTTACTTCATCAGGTAAGGTCACATCTATGAGAAAAGTAACCGATGAAGTGTCGCTGGGTCACAATTTACCTAATCATTGTTTTCCACTGACTGTTTTAGAAAACACACCCCCCTTTACCTTCCTCTCACTGTGATATTTCCATAACCATAGAATAATTGTGTTGGTTTCTCAATCTGATCAATATCATACTGAGGTTTTGTTGCTTCTCTCTCGGTCCTTTTGAGAGGAGTGGGATGGAGATGTCTAATAAAGCACAAAAATGGAACAGCACAGATCATTAAGATTAACACTTTATGTGCATTTGTTTACTGCTTACATCTTGTCACATCCAATGTATTTCATTGTCTCCTTGAGAAAAACTGTCAGTTGCTTCTACAGGAGAGAAAGAATGAAGCTGAATTTATATAAAATAAATAAGAAGAATTAAATAGTTTTACTAACAGGAATGGTAGTGACATCTTTAGGTAGACAAAAGATAGAACAACAAATATATAATCTTTCCTAAACTTTCTAAGTCTATGTGACCCTCCTCTGTGACGATATGGCAGAAACTGAATGATTAAGAGCTATGAACAGAGTAGGCTTGGGGACAACTGCTGCATGCCAGTGAGGAAATGACAGCCACCCCTCCCATGGGGCCAGCTGTTACCAGGCAGTGAGGGCAACCAGCTCTGCTTTGTTTTAAAGAAGCCTGCATTCTTGGTTATAATATGAAATCAACCCCATTTAAATACAAGTATAAACTTTGTATGTCCAAAGCAAATCTAAGGATTGTTTTAGACTTACATGTTGACAGTTTCCCACCTCTGGGTTGGTCCTAAGTCTGCCTATCTTTTGGTTACATTCTAATATTTTTAGTTCTTAAATTTTCATGTGTATGAGTGTTTTGACTGTAGATATGTAAATGTACCACATACACAGCGCATACAATACTTACAGAGGCCAAAAGAGGACATTGGATTGTCTGGAGCTGAAATGAAGTACAGTTGTTAGCCATCATGTGGGTTCTGGCACAGAACCTGGGTCCTCTGGAAGAGAAGCCAGTTCTCTTAACTGCTGAGCCATCTCTTCAGTCCCCATTTGAACATTTCTACTGGGCATCCACCACCATGTTTATGAATTATTCCTCAAAGGAAAGGAGTTAAGACCTACAGTGAAGGACAGCTCATTAGTTGTGACATACTGAGCATCTGTTCATCTCTACTAACAGGCATACAGACATTACAGACATAAAGACTGAAAGGGCAGAAGAGAAAAATATAGTCAAATTAACAAGAAAAGAGAGAACTGAAATAAATGGGAGATGCCATCAAGCTTCTAGAAGACAGAAAAAGAATGCAGACTTTATAACAGGCCAAGCTATCTAAATATCAAATACCTGGAAAAGAAGAGAAAGAAACCTATCAGCAAGCTCTACAGAAACTTGAAACTGCCACAAGTATGCAGGAGGTCAGACAACGTGCAGGACTGAAAACACAACATTGGCTGGAAGTGTCTACAAGGATCACCCAGGTAGTAAGACTTCCTCCCTCTCTCAGGATAAGAGCACTACCCATGCCTACTCCAGGCACCTTGTAAATATATTAAATCAAAGATACTCCGAGTCCAAGAACACTGGTTATAATGAAGGATGGAGAAGAGGTGCCTTGCTTAAACAGGTAAGGCAAAAGTACGCTCTGAATGGATGACTTCCCCCCAGCCTTCTCATGTTGCTTAGACCCAAAGGTATCAGAAGCCAAGCACATGATGCCCAGCGTCCAGTCAGCATTTGTGGATTCCTCAGTAGCCCCGGGAAGAACCCTGGGTATTGACATATGAAGGTGCCTGAACAGAAAATCCACTTAATTCTTCACAAACCTGCTGCAGAATTGACTACAAAATCCAGATAAATGTTTCTAGAATGGTACAGAATTTCTCAAAGAGAGATCCAGGGAGTCTTCAGGGTTTTGTAAAGCACCCCTAAAGCCATGAATGAGCATGATTCAAAAGCAATAATAGGAATTAGTTTTGAACTCTACATGCTACATAGTTCAGTAAGGAGCAGTGACTGATTTTTGTTGTCAACTTATATCATCCATATTGATCTTTAAATGCCTATTTATAGGCACAGTTATGGGCAGGTTTTAGCTACCATGTAGGTGCTAGGATCCAAACCCAGGTCCTCTCCAAGAGCAGCCAGTGCTCTTAAACATTGAGTCATTTCTTTAGCCCGTAAAGTATTTCATTTCTTATCTGTGGATAGACATACATGAGCCTACACATGTGACAAAATTGCATAGGACTATGCACACACAAGCACAGCTACTAAATGTCACAAATAAAACTAGTGAAAGAAGTGAGTGGTAGACAGGGATGAAGAGAAGCTGGCTATACTCAGCTCTTATGTCTGGAAAACAGAGACAAGGTTTCCTTCACCATAGCATAATTCAGAAAGCCTACTTTAGAAGAAAGTAAGAAGTTCTTTGAAAAGCAGAAATGAATTTACTACATATAATAGTCCTAACACTAATTAATGTCTTTAGGAAAATCCAATCAGAATTTCTCTAGAAAAATCCAGTTTATTTTCCTAATCAAAGAAAAAAATTTCAAACAAAAATAGCTTTCACCCTCCCTCCCCCAAATAACCCTCCCAGGTCCTATTACTGAGTCAGGTTTAGCTATTCTCATTGTAAGTCATCTGGAGTAAGTCCTTGCAGTCCTCAGGGATCAGAGGCCATGAAGAACTCTTAAAGTGAAATGCTCTTTCAAAAAATCAGTAATGCCAATATAGCCATTGTCGCAGAACGCAGGAGGGTAAATAATATAAGAGGAAAAAGAAGTTTTACACTTTGTGACCAACTGCCAAGGAGTCCCATCTTCCACTTTCCTATTGCTGGAGCAACAAAGAAACGTATCCACCTGTCAATAAATAGGCGGAAAAAATACTATCAGGCAGCATTACTTCATGTATTTTAGGACTTTACCCAGTTGTGTTAGTACCAAACAATTACCAATGACTCTGTTTAGATAAATCCTGAGCAGCTCCAGAATACTGGCATTTGGGATGTGACAGCTATTTTCTGTAACCTTTAATTTTTCAAGCTCTTTGCTATAATATTAGGAGGAGATACTGCAGGTCTGGGTAAAAAGGTAACTGGAGCCGGGTGTGGTGTCGCACGCCTTTAATCCTAGCACTTGGGAGGCAGAGGCAGGTGGATCTCTGTGAGTTCAAGTCCAGCCTGATCTACAGAGTGAGATCCAGGCTAGCTGGGGCTATAGGGAGACCCTGTCTCAAAAGAAAAAAGAAAAAAAAAAAGGTAACTGGAAAAGAAATTGTTTATCTAGTTTACAGGCTTTCAAGGCATGTCATTATTGGTCAAGCAATGACAAAGCTGTCAGCCCCCTATTAAATTGAAATTTGTAGAAAACTATTTTTAAGTAATATTCAAAGCTGAGCTATAGGCAAAGAGATGCCTTCTTTTTAGTATTTTTATTAAAGTTTTGTGCAGTCCATAGGCTTCACAGCCAACCTAGAGGAACTGGCCAGAGGGAATGGAGTGAACACAGTGCTCGGTGGTGAACCAACCTGGTTATCACTTATCCAATTTCTGGAGAACCTTCAGAACAGAAAGGGAAGAGTTAGCTGGACCTTCTAATATATAACCCAAAGTGAAAACCTGAAACCTAGACCAGCCAGCCCTCCATAAACAAGGAGAAGACAAAGAAAGCACCGGAAGGAAACAAGCAAAACAAGCCTCCAAAGCAGTGAAGAAGTAGTTGAGATCTGCATCAGAATACAAACAACAAAACAAACCCACATGCCGAAAACAACATGGGAAAAACAGAGAATAAATCCACACTAAACTCTACCAGTCCTATAAAAGTTTCCTACAATGAGAATTCTCTGGAAGCAACCCAAGACCCAGATATTAGAAGAACAATCTTAGACATACTCAAAGAAATCAAGGACTGTAAAGAACAAATCAAAGGACTAAAGGGAGAGAATGACAAACTCAGGAAGGAACTAGAGAGAAAGAATGACAAACTCAGGAAGGAAATGGAAACACCGAAGAGATCCCAGGCTGAAATGAAAACCGGAACAGACCAGTGAAGGTAGGAACTCCAAGAAGAGAATGACAAGCTCGGAAAGGAAATGGAAATACTAAAGAAATCATCAGGATAAAATGAAAAAGGAAATCGAATACTCACCCAATCGACAGGAAAGAATGCAAGAAAGCCTCATAAAAAAATTATTAAAGCATAAAAATTAAATATTTTAGATTTTTTTTCCAATTTAATTTGAACATATCAATGGACATAAGCCCTGGAAATATGAGGGTTCAGGGTTTAAAGCTGCCCTACAGCAAACTGAGGCAGAACTAGACTGACTGCACAGCAAGGTGCCTGTGAAATTCACTCAATAGTAACAAAGTGTAATTTACCTCTGGAGAACTCTTCTGGCCTTTCTCCCTTACTCTCAGCTTATGGCAGAACTGTAAGAGAGGAATTTAATGTCTGAATACTTGGGATTGTTATGAAATATGCACAGGCTTTTCAATGTGTTAAGGAAGAATTAGATAAATACTTGGCTAATTTTGTAAAGAACACCTTGTTAACTGTTCCATTCTTGCCCCTCATGGAACTTATGAATTTAGCAACTGAAATTCTAGTTGCAGATTCTTTGTTTGTTTTCATTTTATTTGCACTAATATGGAATATGAATTTCTGAGTCACATTTATTCATTAATAGAGCTGTGAATTTCTCTCTCTTTTTTTTTTTTTTTTTTTTTTTTTTGGTCTTTTCGAGACAGGGTCTCTCTGTAGCCCCAGCTGTCCTGGAACTCGCTCTGTAGACCAGGCTGGCCTTGAACTCACAAAGATCCGCCTGCCTCTGCCTCCCAAGAGTGAATTTCTCTTTCACAAAGATCAAGGAGCTTTCATGACTCTACAGCAAAAAGACTCCTCCTACATCACAAAGCAGAAGGCTGACAAACTCGGCCCCAAGGTTCCTGGGCAGGGAACTTTATAGACGGTATCAAACAACCATGAAATTTTCACTTCTGTCTATTTAACATGACAACTCCCTAAAAATTCACATACACACACACACACACACACACACACTACACACACTACACACTACATGACGTACTATTTTAGTTACTTTTCTGTTGCTGTGGTAAAAAAAATCCTGACCAAGGCCACTTATAGAAAGAAGAGTTTGGTGAGTCCTCGCTCGGCTTCTCCCCACCCATTTCGAAGCTTGTCGGTGAGGCCACGCGAGCTCCGTGAAAGAGCTGCAAAGGCGGTTGACCAGGGAGGGGAGAGCGGTTACTTACTCCATGGTTGCAGGAAGAAGAGGCGGCGACCGCGGCGGCCTCGGTTGAGAAGAGACGAGAGCAGCCATGAGCGGCTTTAACTTTGGAGGCTTCACGTTTGGCGCTGCGAAGCCCGCAACCAGCACACCTTCGACTGGCTTTTCTTTCTCTGCTACTGGCACGGGGACCAGCACTGGAGCATTTACCTTCGTGACGCCCTCCCAGCCAGCCACGTCCACCCCTTCCACCGGCCTCTTCTCGCTCAGCACCCAGGCCCCGACCACGCAGACCCTGGGCTTCAGCTTTGGAAGCACAGCACCTGCTTCCGCAGGCACAGGCTTTTCCCTGGGGCTCAGCACCCCAAAGCTCAACCTGAGCAGTGCCAGCAGCTTCGGGCTGGGCAGCAGCACCCTCCCCAGTGTGGCCGTCACCTCCAGCCACGGCACAGCGCCCACGGGCTTTGTGTTTGGCTCTTCCACCGCTGCTCCATCCACTTCCTCCACGGGCTTCTCATTCACCAGTGGCATTGCAGCCCAACCTGGGGCCTCTGGCTTCACCCTCAGCTCTCTGGGTACCTCGGCTCAGTCCACGGCACTCTCTAGCTTGCCCTTCAGTGCAGCCACACTGGCAGCCACCACAGCAGGAGCCACGCAGCCTGTTGCTGCGCCCACCACCACCACCACCACCGCCGCCGCCACCGTGGGGCCCACACTCTTTTCTTCCATAGCAGCGGCTCCCTCCACCTCCGCTGCCACCGGGCTCTCCCTCCCAGCTCCAGCAACCACTACAGCAGCCCCTGGGGCTGGGACATTGGGCTTCAGCCTCAAGGATCCTGGAGCAGCCCCCGCCTGGGCCTCCACTGCCAGCTCCGTAACCCCCAGCACCACCAGCACCACCGCCTCTGGCTTTACCTTAAGCCTGAACCCCCTGATGCCAGCTGGCATTCCCAGGAGCATGGCCTCAACTGGGGCCACTCTGCCTGTCCCCAGCACAGCGGCTGGGACCACCACGGGCCCTGCGATGACCTATGCGCAACTGGAGAGCCTGATCAACAAGTGGAGCCTGGAGCTGGAGGATCAGGAACGCCATTTCCTGCAACAGGCCACGCAGGTCAACGCCTGGGACCTCACGCTGGACGAGAACGGGGAGAAGATCTCCAGCCTGCACCGCGAGGTGGAGAAGGTGAAGCTGGACCAGAAGCGGCTGGACCGGGAACTCGACTTCATCCTGTCCCAGCAGAAGGAGCTGGAGGACCTGCTGAGCCCCCTGGAGGAGTCTGTAAAGGAGCAGAGTAGAACCATCTACCTGCAGCATGCAGATGAGGAGCGGGAGAAGACTTACAAGCTGGCTGAGAACATCGACTCACAGCTCAAGCGGATGGCACAAGACCTCAAGGACATCATCGAGCACCTGAACAAGGCAGGTGGGCGTGTCGACACCAGCGACCCGCTGCAGCAGATCTGCAAGATCCTCAATGCGCACATGGACTCGCTGCAGTGGGTAGACCAGAGCTCCGACCTGCTGCAGAGGAAGGTGGAGGAGGCCAGCCGTGTGTGCGAGGGCCTGCGTAAGGAGCAGGAGCGCAACCTGCGCATCACCTTCCACTGAGTCGCCTTGGGCAGCTCCTCTGGGTACCCGGCACTGTGGCTGCTTGCTTCCTTGCTTTGGGGTGGTTGTGCTGTTGAGAAACTATTCTGCCAGCCATGGGAGCTTGGGCCTGTAATCCCCACACCGGAGACCAAAGCAGGAGCCCAGCCTGTCTGAAAAAGCAAGGATTTCAAAGCAGCAGCAGGATTTGTGTGGAGTGCAGGCAGGGGCTGCTTGCCTTGCCTTGCCTGTCCAGTGTCCCTCCTGCAGACACCCGACCCACCCCTACTCATCCAGGCTTCCAGCACTGAGGTCCAAGCTGACTAGTGGCCTTGAGCAGAGCCTGGCATGCAGGATGGGACATGCACTCAGGAAAAAAAAAGAGTTTGTTGGGCTTGCAGTTCCAGAAGAATAAGACTCCATCATGGTGGGGAGGCAATGCAGGAGGCAGCCAGAGCAGAAAGCTGAGAGCTCACTTCTCCAGCAGGCACAGGAGGCAGGGAATGATTTGAGACCATAAACTCTGAAAGCCCGCCCCAGTAACAGGCTTCCTCCTAAACCTCTGCCAACCACACCAGCAACTGAGCTTGAAGCCTATGGAGACCATTCTCATTCCAACTGTCACAGAGCCATACTCAAAATTCTAAAAATAAATGATATATGTTTTTTGTTGTTGTTTGGGGTTTTTTGTTTTGTTTTGTTGTTGTTATTGTTGTTGCTGTTGTTTGGTCTTTTCAAGGCAAGGTCTCCCTTTAGTCCCAGCTGGCCTGGACCTCACTCTGTAGACCAGGCTGGCCTTGAACTCACAGAGATCCACCTGCCTCTGCCTCCCAAGTGCTGGGATTAAAGGCATGCACCACCACCCTGGCATGATAGATGTTTTTAAATAATAATTTGGAGGGAACTAAATGAAAGTAGATGATCTTCATGGGTGCAAGACAATTTTGGAAAACCCAACCTTGTAAATTTTGTCTGAGACAGCCTCTTTTATCAAAGGACACTACACTTCCCTTTGGATACCAGGTGATTATAAAGATAGACTGGGTGGGAACAGAATAAGATGGTGACAGGCAGACCATCAGTCTAATGATTTGATGCCTTGAAGCTAGTGTGAGTCATTGGGCTCCTGAGCTGGAAGAACCGTCTGAATGGATTCCAGGAATGGGACCTGCCAAGATCTGTGACAGAATATGCTATATCTAGATTTCTAAATCTTTATATATTTTATTATTTTTTTAATTTTATGTATGAGTGTACAGCCTGCATGTATGTAAGTGCACCCGTGTTGTGCAGTGGCCACAGAGGTCAGAAGAGGAAGTCAGTACAGACAGTTGTTAGCTACCATGTGGGTGCTGGGAATTGAACCTGGGTCCTCTGCAAGAACAGCCAATGCTCTTAACCTCTGAGCCACCTCTCCAACCCCTTAAATGTTTATAATTTGAATCACTGATGAAGGAACTCTTCATAGACAAATTCCTACTAATAGCATGGAAGAAATAAGAGAAATAGAAACTTACAATCCTTTTGTAAACCTTAATGAAAACCGAAATGGCTCACAACAGAAATTAAGTCTATTAAGTGACACATTGATGGTGATCTTTAAAATAGTCTGACAAATACTACCTGAACTCAGTAATCAACCTTAAAATACTGTTAAGACGGAAACAGCCAGTCACATGTAAATTTTTATTTTTTTGCCAAAATCATTGAAGATAAATATAGCTAAGCATCTCTGTCAAGTGACCAGTCCTCACAAAGTACACAAAATTGAAAGTCTTGCTGGAGAGATGGCCTAGTGGTTAAGAGCGCCGACCGCTCTTACAGAGGACCGGGGTTCGATCCCCAGCACCCATATGGTGGCCAAGAACCATCTGAAACTCCAATTCCAGGAAAACTCCAGTTCCGGGGGAATCCGACACCCTCTTCTGACCTCCACAGCATTGCACGACATGGGTGCACAGACTTGCATGCAGACAGTACATTCATACACATACAGAAATAAATAAAACTAAATAAATAAATAAATTGAAAGTCATGTTTAATGACACAATGATGGTCCATGAGAAAAGCTTCATGGGAATAAACATCTGAGTTTCTTTAAGAAATAGCATGAAAAAATAGAGGGAGAGTCTACTAGAGATGAAAAAGAACATGACCAAATGCAGTATGTAGAAATTATTTGGATCCTAATTTAAACAAAATAACCATTTAAAAAAGGACTTAGAATACAAGTGTGGAATTTTTTTCCCTTTTTTTTTTGGTCTTTTTGAGACAGGGTCTCCCTTTTAGTGCCAGCTGACCTGGAGCTCACTCTGTAGACCAGGCTGGCCTTGAACTCACAGAGATCTGCCTACCTCTGCCTCCTGAGTGCTGGGATTAAAGGCGTGCACCACCACGCCCAGCAAGTGTGGAATTTTTAAAAGGGATTATTTAATCAAATGATACTATGAAATCTTTGTTAAGGTATAGTGGTATTTTTAAGTCCTTATCTATAAACATAGTGAAGTAGTATTTATGAGTAAAAATTATATACCATAGATTTTCTTCAAATGTGCTAAAAAAATAAAGTATGGGAATGGAAAGATAAAATAAGAACTGCACTTTGTAATCACTTTGGAAACCTGGTCATGGGCACTGGGGGCATATAGTACTATTAAACTACTGTTTTTCTTTTTTCCTATAAAGGGGAGAGATGGGAAGGTTTCTCAGTATCTGGAAGGTAAACTTCATTAGGGCACATTATAAACAGTTATCCCAAATAGAATTCAGAGAGATGCTCAGTGTCTGTGACTCAGGCAGTCTGAGGTTCCTCTTTCTTTAATGTTCAGATGGGTCAGCCTCTCTGCTGGCATTTCCCAGTCTACCCTCCACAGCCAAAAGTCATACATTTTCAGGCATTTAGGTTGGTGTTTTTACCTGTGGGAACATACAAATCTCCTCCCGTTGTTAGTTTCAAGATGTCAAAATTGAAAATTTATCAAAAGGTTTTGGATACAAAGTTTTCAATTTGTATCCCAGAAGGAATATTATACCACCTCCCTCTTTTTGTTTTTTAAATTTTTATATTTTGACCTATAGATGCCTAAGTTTTATTATACATACCTATAAACAGGCACCAAGGCTTAAGTTTTTGTCAAATTCACCCAAATTGTTTATCATTGACTGTATGCTATTTATTTGGGAAGTAAACTTAAACTTAATTCCTTTAAATTATCCTACAAGTAAAAGAAAGTGTTACAAAGTGATACTGTATAACACAGAAAAATATAGAGACCATTTGTATACCTTAACCCCAAAGTTATTGTTGGAAATTCAATACAATTTATAAATAAAACAATTAACATTTTATATTCCCAATTAGTTCAAATGTATTACCATTTTCACCAAAACCAACCAAATTTAACTAGTCTAAACATTTTACTAAGTCTTAAAATATCCTGTAATATGTAGACAAAGTTTGGGCAAAGTTGAATACCTGCCAAATAAATTTTAACCAAATATACACTTGTTCTTTAAAAATGGGGGCTGGAGAGATAGCCTAGCGGTTAAGAGCACCGACGCTCTTGCAGAGGACCCGGGTTCGATCCCCAGCACCCACATGGCGGCTAAGAACCGTCTGTAACTCCAATTCCAGGAGAACTCCAGTTCCAGGGGAATCCGAGACCCTCTTCTGACCTCCGCGGCATTGCACGACACGGGTGCACAGACCTGCATGCAGACAATACATTCATACACATACAAAAA
>VZQC01013117.1:0-11870 GCA_009823505.1 Rhizomys pruinosus
GGCTGAGAACCGTCTTTAACTCCAGTTCCAGGGGAATCCGACGGCCTCTTCTGACCTCTGCGGCATTGCACAACATTGGTGCACCAACATACATGCAGACAGTACACTCACACACATAAAAAATAATAAATAAAAACATTAAAAAAATATATATATATATATAATTTAAAAAATAAAAGTTCCACAACTGCTGGGCTTGGTGGTGCATGCCTTTAATCCCAGCACTGAGGAGGCAGAGGCAGGTGGATCTCTGTGAGTTCGAGGCCAGCCTGGTCTACAGAGAGAGTTCCAGGCCCAGCTGGGGCTACAGGGAGACTCTATCTCAAAAAGCCAAAAAAAAAAGTTCTATAACTGGTCAAAATGCAGAGGAGTGGAGTACGTAGTCCATATGGATCCATCCACAATGCAACCTCTATTAGGGGACATCTGAGAAGAGGGGGAGGAAGGACTGTGACAGCCCGAGGTACAGGAGGCCTGCTGCTAGACAGTGCATTCTAGATACGGTAGGGCCATCTCCACAGCTTGGTGGCCTAAAAAGACCTGCTCTCTGAGAAAACGGGTTAACATGTGTTCTACTTTCTCTTTAATTTCTGTGACAAGACACTCTGACCTCCAAGTGTGGTGGCACACGCCTTTAATCATAGCACTTGGGAGGCAGAGGCAGGTGGATCTCTGTAAGTTCAAGGACAACCTGGTCTACATAGCAAGCTCCAGGCCAGCTGGGACTAAAGGGAGACCCTGTCTCAAAAAGACATAAATAAATAAATAAATAAATAAATAAATAAATAAATAAATAAGAGAAAAACATTAAAAAACAAAACAAAACAACAACAACAAACCACTCTGACCAAAACCAACTTGGGGAGGAAAGGGTTTATTCCACTCACATCTCCCAGGTCATAGTTCATCGATGAGGAAGCCCAAGGTAGGAACTTAGGGCAGGAACCTGGGGGTAGGACATGAAGCACAGGCCATGAAGGAACACTGCTTACTGGCTTGCTCTCCTGATCCATGCTCAGCGTGCTTTTTTTTTTTTTTTTTTTTTTTTGTCTTTTTGAGGGTCCCCTTTAGTCCCAGCTGGCCTGGAGCTCGCTATGTAGACCAGGTTGTCCTTGAACTCAGAGATCCGCCTGCCTCTGCCTCCCGAGTGCTGGGATTAAAGACATGACCAGCTGTGCATGGCAGAGTGTATCTTTGGAAGACTCAACTGTTTTAGTCAAGTTTCTATTTGCCTTGGATTTCAGATGGAATTTAGTTTGGGGACGGCTGATGAGCCCAGGGTCCAGGCACCTGCACTTTACTGCTACTGGGAGTCCCCAAGTAAACTCCCAACTCTCAGGACTGAGGTTTCTTCCTGTGCCCAGGAGAGGACTGGGTGAGGAGAAGCAGGAAGAGACTCTGCCACCTACTCAGCACCTGGCTCACCCTCAAGTCCCCTCTCAAGCTTCATTTGCACTAAATGGTCCCATGGTCTCCAAGGGGCTCCATAGACTGGGGGTGGGGGTCACCCATTTCCTTGAGACAGCCTTGGCTTGGGTAAGTGGTTCTGTCTTGTTACTGCCTAGGAGTACGTTCTGCCCAGCCTCAGACCCCACCCACGCAGTGCTGAGCACCCACACTCCAGGGAGCAGAGGCCCAGCTCAGATTACTGCCAGCTAAGCTTGCATAGCCTGCCTGGGGTTTGGAGCTGCCTGGAAGGCAGAGTTCTCAAGCCCTTGCTCTGGATTCCCTGATGTAGTGTTGTTGGGAACACTGCAAGGCTACCTCAAAACACCTCATCACCACCTGAATTTTACCACCTTCCTGGTGACTTTGCTCCAGGCATAGTGGCCCCTGCCACATCCGAAAGTCAGCTCTCTCTCCCGGCCTTGAATCTAGGCTCCCCCCACCCCGGGGCATAAGACACCATCACTTCACCTTGCAAACAGCACTGGTCTCCTGTGCGTCTTAGGGATGTTCCTGCCCTGTGTGGCCCTGACTCCCCTCTTGTGCCCACAGGGAGCGCTAGGTCTCAGGGCCTCTTATGTTGGGGTTCTCCACAGAACAGACCTGGTAATAGGTTTGAATAAAGGCTTGATGTGGCAAAAAAAAAAAAAAAAGGCATGGGCCAACCATGCCCAACAATGATTCACTTTTTAATTACTTTTCTGACTAGATTTTTGTTTTTTAATTTTATTTATATTTATTATTTTTTTTCTTTTTGGTATTTTCTTTTTTTATTTTTTATTTTATTTTATTTATTTTTGTATATGTATAAATGTACTGTACTGTCTGCATGTAGTTGTGCACCCGTTGTCCTGCAATGCCACGGGGGTCAGAGAGAGGTTGTCGATTCCCCTGGAACTGGAGTTCTCCTGGAATTGGAGTTAAGTGCGGTTTCCGCCCGTCTGTGTGGTGCTGGGATAGAACCTGGGGTTCCTCTNCTCACATCAGCTACCCTTTCTTGCCACCCCTCCCCCTTCCCCTCCCTTCCTCTGTATCTATACCTGCCTCCCAGTAACCATTTTCTTGCTCCTCCCTCATCCACCAAACACGGCTGCAACCCAAACCAACAAACATGCCAAGATCCATAGTACCATTCATACACATTACAAACCATAACTATTAAATAGGGCTCGGACGCAGATGGCCACCATAGCAGTTAAGAGCACCAATGCTCTTGCAGCGGACCCAGGTTCGATCCCCAGCACCATCATGGCAGATCGGGCGAAACCGCTATAACTCCACTCAAGAGAATCCAGTTCCAGGGGAATCCACAGACCCTCTCCTGACCTCCGTCTGGCATTGCATGACAACGGGTGCACAAACCTACATGCCGAAGTACATTATTACAATAAAAAATAAATATAAATTAAATAAACTCTTAAAAACTAATTAAAATAAATAAAAATAATTTAAAAAATTTTAAAAAGACCAAAAAAAAACAACAAAAATCATTTAAAAGAGCAGTGATGTGGCTGAGAGGTGGTCATGGTCTCAGCAGCCAGTTGCATTTGCTGATTTTCCACAGGACCCGTTTGCTTTCCACGTTACCCCACATCAAGCAGCCACAAACTGCGTTGTGTTGTGCTTTCTTCTGACCTCCTTGGCATCTATACTCAATAGCATATAGACACTCCTACACATACACAGAGCAGCCCAAGATCTTAAATAAGGCCCTGTCTGTGAAAGAAGGAAGAGAGGAGGGAGGGGAGAGGAAGGACAGGGTCTAGTCAGCCAGCATTCCAGAAACGGAGACAGAAGGGTGTCTGTCAACTTATAGGGCAGCTTGAGCAACAGATGGAGACCATTAAAGTTCCACAAAATGGGCCTGCGAGGAGAGATGCCGACCTCGCAGTTAAGAGCGCAACTTTCTTGCAGGGGACCTGGGGTCGATCCCAGCACCCACATGGCGGACGAGAACCGTCTTTAACTCCCGTTCCAGGGACTCTGACACCATCTTCTGACCTCTGCGCCATTGCCAACATTGGTGCACCAAACCATACTTCAATTCCAGGGGAATTTGACACCCTCTCTGACCCTCAGAGGGACCACTGCACGGACAGGGGTTGCACACCTACATGAGAGAGTACATTCATCACATAAAAAAATAAAATTAGGGGGCTGGATACGGCCTGGCTCAGTGGTTTTAAGAGCACTGACTTGCTCTTGCAGAGTGACCCGGGTTGGTTCTCTGGGTTTGAGTTCAAGACCACCAGGTGGTGAGAACCGTCTTAAAATTCCAGTCTCAAGGGGAATCCGACGGCTCTTCGACCTTCTCGGCATTTGCACAACATTTGTTTGCACCACACATACATGCAGGGACAGTACACTCACACACATAAAAAAGAAAAGAATAAATTAAAAACATTAAAAATAATTATATATATAGTATATGAATTTAAAAAATAAAAGTTCCACAACTGCTGGGCTTGGTGGATTGCATCCTTTAATCCCAGAACTGAGGAGGCAGCGGCAGGGGATCTCTGTGGGAGTTCGAGGCCAGCCTGGTCAAAGTAGGAGAGTCCAAGGCCACAAGCTGGCGGTTACAGTGTGAGACTCTGTCTCGAAAAGCCCCCCAAAAAAAAAAAATGTCTATAAGGGTTCAAACATGAAGAGGTATTGGAGTAGTAAGTCCATAGGGAGTCCATCCACAATGCACCTCGATTATTGGGGACATCTGAAAGAGGGTTGGAGGAGAGGCCGGGACTGTGACAGGTCCCGAGGGGTACAGGGAGGCCTGCTGCATAGACAGTGCATCTAGATAGGGTAGGTTGAGGCCATGCGTCCACAGCTTTGGTGGCCGAAGAATAAAAAAACGACCGGCTCGCTGAGGGAAAACGGCTGTTCGGACAGGTGTTCTACTTTCTCTTTAATTTCTGTGACAAAACACACTCTGACTCCATGTGTCGTGGCACACGCCTTTAATCATAGCACTGGAGGCCGAGGCAGGTGGTTATCTGTGAGTTCAAGGACACTGGTCTACCATAGCAAGCTCCAGGCCAAGCTGGGATAAAAGGGCGACCCTGTCTCAAAAAGACATAAATAAAATAAAATAAATAAATAAATTAAATAAATATAATAAATAGCGGACAAAACATTAAAAAAACAAAACAAAACAACAACAACAAACCACTCTACCAAAACCAACTTGGGGAGGAAAGGTTTTATTCCACTCACATCTCCCAGGTCATTATTCATCGATGAGGAAGTCAAGGTAGGGGAACTTAGTCAGGAACTCTGGGGGTTTTGGTAGACAGAACACAGGCCATGAAGTGAAACACGTTACTGGCTGCCTCCGCTCCATGTCAGGTTGCTTTTTTTTTTTTTTTTTTTGTTTCGTCTTTTTGAGGGTTACCTTTATTCCCAGCTTTTAGTCCCCCTCCCCGTTTTTTTTTTTTTTGTCTTTTTGAGGGCTCTCCCCTTTAGTCCCAGGCTGGCCTGGAGCTCGCTATGTTGAGACCAGGTTTCCTTGTACTCAGAGATCCCTGCCTCTTGCTCCCGAGTGCTGGTTATTTTTAACGACATTGACCAGCTGTGCATGGCAGAGTGTATCTTTGGAAGACTCAACTGTTTTAGTCAAGTTTCTATTTGCCTTGGATTTCAGATGGAATTTAGTTTGGGGACGGCTGATGAGCCCAGGGTCCAGGCACCTGCACTTTACTGCTACTGGGAGTCCCCAAGTATACTCCCAACTCTCAGGACTGAGGTTTCTTCCTGTGCCCAGGAGCGGACTGGGAGGAGAAGCAGGAAGCAGAGATTAGGCCTACCTACTCAGCACCTGGCTCACCCTCAAGTCCCCTCTCAAGCTTCATTTGCACTAAATGGTCCCATGGTCTCCAAGGGGCTCCATAGACTGGAAAGTCACTCATTTCCTTGAGACGGCCTGGCTTGGGAAGTGGTTCTGTCTTGTTACTGCCTAGGAGTACGTTCTGCCCAGCCTCAGACCCCACCCACGCAGTGCTGAGCACCCACACTCCAGGGAGCAGAGGCCCAGCTCAGATTACTGCCAGCTAAGCTTGCATAGCCTGCCTGGGGTTTGGAGCGGCTGGAAGCGCAGAGCAGAGTCTCAAGCCCTTTCTCTGGATGCCAGGAGGTAGTGTTGGTGGGAAACACTGCAAAGGCTACCTCAAAACACCTCATCACCACCTGAATTTTACCACCTTCCTGGTGACTTTGCTCCAGGCATAGTGGCCCCTGCCACATCCGAAAGTCAGCTCGCTCTCCGGCCTTGAATCAGGTGCCCCCCACCCCCGGGGCATAAGACACCCTCACTCACCTTGAAAACAGCACTGGTTCTTCTGTGCGTATTATGGATGTTCCTCGCCATGTGGTGGCCCTGCCTCCCCTCTGTGCCCCGGGGAGTAGAGCTAGTCTCAGGGCCTCTTATTTGGGGTTTCCACAGACAGAACTGGTAATAGGTTTGGATAAAGCTTTGATTGTGGCAAAAAAAAAAAAAACAAGCATGGGGCCCCAAACCATGCCCAACAATGATTCACTTTTTAATTACTTTTCTGACTAGATTTTTGTTTTTTAATTTATTTATATTATTATTTTTTTTCTTTTTGGTATTTCTTTTTTATTTTTTTTTATTTTTATTTTATTTATTTTTGTTTCATGTATAAAATGTACTGTCTGCATGCAAAGTTTGTGCACCCATGTCAAGAAATGCTGCGGAGGTAAGAATGATGAGGTGTCGGATTCCCCGGAACTGGAGTTCTCCTGAATTGGAGTTAGTTACAGATGGTTCTAGGCACCCATGTGGGTGATGGGGATAGAACCGGGATCCTCTGTAACAGCGGTTGGCGATCCTAACCACTAGCCTCTCTCCAGCCCCATCTTTTTGTTATTTTCAACGACAGGGTTTCACGTAGTCCAAAGCTGTACTGGAACTAGCTCTGTAGAACAGGCTGGCCTCTGAAATCACCAAAGCATTCAGACTTGCCCCTGACTCCAGAGTGCTAGGATTAAAGCATGTGAAACACACGACGGCCTTTTATTTATTTTTATGGGTATGAATGTAATGTCTACATGTAGTAAAAATGTGTCTTGCAATGCCTAGGAGGTTACGGAAGAGGTTTTGTAGGATTCCCCTGGATAAAACCTGGAGAGTTTCTCCTGGAATTGGCGTTAAAGACGGTTCTTCAGCCACATGTGGGTGCTGGGGATAGACACCGGGTCCTCTGCAAGGCAGTCGGCGTTCTTAACCTGTAGGCATCTCTCCAGCCCAGGACTAGGTTTTTGTTGTTTGAGGTTTTTTTTTTTTATCTTTTTTAAATTCTTATTTATTTATTTTATGTGTATTGAATGCTGTGTCTGCATGTAGGGTTTGTGCACCCGTGTGCTTTTCCTTTCTTTCTCACATGTTTGTATTGTGCAATGCTGCAGCAGGTCAGAAGAGGGTTCAGGATTCCCCTAGAACTGCAGTGTCATAATGGAAGGAACGGAGTACAAGACGGTTTCAGTCGCCCCTGTGGTGGTGGCGGATTGAACTGGGTTCTTCTTTGAATGAGCAGTCGAGTTCTTAACGATAGGAAATCTCTCCGCCCTGAGTTTTATTTTTAGTTTCGTATGGGGTTTGTTGTTCATTGTGTTTGTGTTTGTTTTATTAATTTTTATTTTTATTTTTGTTGTGTATGAATGTATGCCCGGCTATTTATTATTATGTTTTATTAGTGTATGAGTGTACATCTGCATGCAAGTTTGTGCACCGTGTCGTTTTTTGCACAACTGCACGGGGTCAGATAGGGCTGAGGGCGTCGGATTCCCCTGAACTGGAGATAAAGATGGTTTTCTTAGCCGCATGTGGGGGCGGGGAATCAAAACCCGGGTCCTATGCAAGAGCAGTCGGGCTCTTAAACCCACTGAGCCATCTCCCAGCCCCAAAGCTAGCTCTCATAGCTTGGAGAGCACCATGTCAAGCAGGAAGGGAGAAAATATCAGTCAGTGGTCCAATACCAGCTTCAAGATCAAACAACCACATCGATGTCCTGTACAGCATACAACATCAGTGCCGTAGTGGCACTTTTTTTTTAATTTTTTTTTATTCATTTTATTTATTTATGTATGTGTATGAATGTACTTTTGCATGCAAGTCTGTGCCACCGTGTCGTGCATGCCGCGGAGGTCAGACCAAGAGGTTGGTCTCGGATTTCCCTGGAACTGGAGTTGAAGTTTCTCCTGGAATTGGACGCTTCAGACGGTTCTCAGTCGCCATGGGGTTTGGATTGGGGATCGAACCCGGTCCCTGCAAGAGCGGGGTCGGCGCCTTCTAACTCACTAGGGCCATCCCTCTCCGCCAGTCGTGGCACTTTTATCGGGGGGACATAGCAGTGGGCTACTCCCTAATTGGACTTCTTACCGGCACTGCCGTTGGGAGGGAAACTGGTGTGGGTGTACGGTGAAAAGGAAAGCCAGAACGCACAGACAAATCCAAGAGAGGGACAGATTGATCTGAGAGAAAGCCAAAAGGTGACACCTGCCGAACGCGTAAGGGTCAATCGTATCTTAATCCCAAAATTAGGGATCCTTAGTACAGATAAATATCCCAGACCCCACTCAAAAAAGAAGCTTCTTTTGCACAGAGAATAATAGTACAGAGACTCACAACTGGACACACACAGAATGGTCTCTAATGGCTATAGTGGATACAGCTACCATGCAGCCTTCTTACACCCTAGGCCCACAAAAAACATAAAAAAAAAAAAAAACTCCCTTCATGAACATGGAAACCAACTCAAAAAGGGCCTGAACCATGAAGACTGGGAGTCTACAGAGTGTGGGTCCGTGGACATGTCACCTTTATTCAACTTCATTCACCCAGGCCTCAGGGAACATCCTGATTGGAAAGCAGGGGGGCAGAAAGCAAGAGAGAAAGAAAGACATGAAGAGAGGAAAGATTTAGAGCCAGGGAGGAGGTGATGCTAATAAGACCACAGGAAATAGTCTCCTACTAGCTCCTAGGACAAAAACCCAGCACAGAACTGCAGAAATAGGAGAACCCAATCTAGATGAAGAAATATTGGCAGCGCGCCTCCTACATCGCTAGGATTATAAACTGTTGCAAAGTCCAGAGTTTGTGTGGATTTGTTTTGTTTTTGGATGTTTGTCATTAGCTTTGAAGTTTTTGTACATTTTTTTTTATTTTTTGGGTCTTTTTTGAGGCACAGGGGTCTGTCCTGTAGGTCCCAGCTGGCCTGGAACACTCACTCTGTGCCAGGCTGGTCTTGAAACCTCACGAACAAGATCGCCCTGCCTCTGCCTCCCAGTGTAGGAATAAAAGGTGTGTGCCCCAGGGGGCCCAGCTTTAATTAATTTTTTTGATTTTATTTATTATTGTGGTGAAATGTTTACTGTCTGCATGTAGGTTTTGTGCACCCGTTTGCAATTGCGTGGGGTCAGATGAGAGGGTTTTGGATTCCCCTGGAACTAGGAAGTTCATCCCTGGAACTGGAGTACAGACGGTTCTTTATGCCATATGGGTGCTGGGGTTTCTTTGTTTTTTTTTTTTTTTTGGTCTTTTTCATTTCATTTTATTTATTTCTGTAGGGGTATCAATGTACTGTCTGCCTGTAAGGTTTTATGGACGTGCACCCGTGTCTGTGGCATCCTCGCAGGGGTCAAAGAAGGCAGATAGGGTGTTTCAGATTCCCGTGGAACTGGAGTTCTCTTGGAATTGGAGTTTCAGACGGTTCTCGGCTGCCATGTGGGTGCTGGGGATAGAACCCGAGTCCTCTGTAAGAGCTAGGCCATGTCTCCAGCCCCCGGGTACTGGGGTTTCGAACCCAGGTTCTCTGCAAGAGCAGCTGGTGCTCTTAACCGCTAGGCTGTCTCTCCAGCCCACCCTTTTTTTTTGGTCTATAGCGATTGCATCAGCAGTTAAGGGTACTAGGTGTTCTTGCAGAGGACCTAGGTTCCAGACCCAGCACCACATGGACGATATCCAGTTTAGGGGATGCGATACCTGGCAGCACTGAAGTGGATGAATTGAGCAGATTGGCAAATGAACAAGGTTTCACAGACCACAACTCACCGCCTAACAAAACCATAGTCTATTATTAGCTTTTATTACAGAAATAGCCCAATGAAAATGAAATAAACAAGACAAACATCTACCTTTTGACCGATATTATTAGCCCCGCTAAGTGCAAGGCCTCAAAAAATTGAGTTAACACTCGAACTTTGTTTCTCTCCACGGAAATCTTTAGTAAAAGGCGAAAGATTTATACGATCTGAAGAGAAACCAGAGTATGCAAAGCTAAGTCCGCCCACAGGTCTCGCCTGACGACAACTCCTAGTTCACGAATGGTAATCCATTACCCAAGATAAGTTCTGATTTCTACTTTCATCTCACACAAGCCTCTGAAAGAAAAATACACCATGAGAGAAGAAAACAAGAGAGGAAAAACACGAGTTTACAGCTTTTAATTTAAACGTTGACCTGACACCAATGCATTCTGGGTATGTAAATAACACTGAATCGGGACCTCTAGCTTCTGGAAAACCTTATTTCATTTTCTCAGTGTAGATGCTGGACTACCACCAGGGGGCAGTGCAGAAGCTGAATTTACCGGACTAGGACTGTAACTACTGGGTTCCTCCATTGGGTTTTTCCATTTACACTCCAAGAAACAGTTCCCTTTTTTTGAATTTTCTTTTTGATTCTTGATATTTTGAGACAGGGTATCACACTGTGTCCCAGCCTGACCTTGAACTCATTGGGAACTTGAGAGCGGTCTTCTATCCTCAACCTCCTGAGTGCTGGGGAGTAGTTAGGTTAAGGGTGTTGAGACAGGGACTCAGGAATCTCAGGCTGCCCTTGAACTCACTACAATGCCCAGGATGATCTGGAACCCCTGATCTCCTGCCTCTACCTCTTAAATGCTGCTTTTACAGATCCGGGCCTCCACACCCAGCTTCAAAGTTCTCTTTAATTCATTAAAAAAATAAACATAAAAATACTGGAGTAGACTTCAGTGTAGAGCAGGAGGCATTGGATTTCCGTCTCCCACCAATAAATACATGTATCTGGGAGAGGAAAGCCAAGGTGAAGTTCCCGTTGGAGAGACAGAATCATCGTGACCACAGAGACCCTGGCCAGGCGGTGAAGAGGGAGAGCGCTAGGAAAGGGTAGCTTCATACCAGAGGCCAGATGATGGAGGCTTGGACGGAGCGAGAGAGCCTTCACTTCTGGGGGATGAAGAGGGTCTCTGACTATTACACCTTTGCCCGGGGAATGGGGCGGGAGGGGCAGCTCCATACTATGTAATCTATCCTGGTCTAGCCTCAGTGCCAGGAGTCACGAGGCCGAAAGACACTATATAAAGGCAAAGTTTGGCCGGGCGTGGTGGCGCACGCCTTTAATCCTAGCACTTGGGAGGCAGAGGCAGGCGGATCTTTGTGAGTTCAAGGCCAGCCTGGTCTCCAGAGTGAGTTCCAGGACAGCTGGGGCTACAGGGCAGGGAGACCCTTTGTCTCGAAAAGGACTTTAAAAAAAAACAAAAAAAAAAAAGGAAAGTTTGAGGAGTCGGGGGGTGGGGGTCTGCGGGGGTTTACAATCTGATAGACACGATTACTGTGCCGGAAAGCCCACTGAGTCTCTGAGCAAAAGCACCGTGCAAAGCACGACGGCACACTCTTTGTCTCTTGACAGCTGACTGTCACATAACCTGTACCCTTTTGACCGAGATTGAATGGTCTGCAATACAGCGAGTTGGCACCGCAAAGAAGCCAAGATGGGACTCCCAAAGGAAGGGGCTAGCTAAAAGCTGATGTATGCGGCATACATGTTCTACATTCGCGGTTGCTTTTCCCGCAAGACTCTCGTCTACGCTAGAATAGAAATGAAGGAAGGATGGCTTTCTGGCTTTCCAAACTAGCCGTTACAAACTATGAGACGCCCACTGGAATCAAGGTTGTCATGAACACTGGCTTGGGCGTGGGCCTCATCCGAGGCAGTGCGCTGTATGTGGAGTTGGTCGTGAAGAATTCCCCCATGCCCACTGAGGCAACCGATGCAAAGTGAGCTCTTTCGCTCCCGGCCAGACGCCTATGTCCACTCTTTGCCCTTCTTCTCTGCCGGAGCTGGTTGAAACATCCACCTCACCAGTGCTCAGAAGAATCTGTGACTGCCTGAGCCCTTCCTGACTTGTGGGATTGTGAGCTCTTTCCCCCTCTCCTCTGAGCTTCAACCTGAAGTTCCACCATCTCCGCCTCAGGTCAAGGAATGAACTGCTCCCGGGAACTCCTCTCCAGTTTTAACACCTACCTGATTTTTATTTTATGTTTATGAGTGTGTACGTCCGCATGTAGGTTGGTGCCAATCGTGTCGTGCATCTGGCGGAGGGGGGAGGTCCAGAATGAGGGCGTCGGATTTCTATGGAACTGGAGTT
>VZQC01013117.1:43363-56796 GCA_009823505.1 Rhizomys pruinosus
CCCTTTTTTGTCTTTTTGAGACCGGGTCTCCCTGTAGTCCCAGCTGTCCTGGAACTTACTCTGTAGACCAGGCTGGCCTTGAACTCACAAAGATCTGCCTGCCTCTACCTCCCAAATGCATGCGCCACCAAGCCCGGCTAACAGTAAGATCTTGAAAAGGAAGAGAGTCCCTTGATGCAGATACCCTCTTACCAGACACTTGCCGTGCCAGATGTAGAGAGGGACTGTAGCAGGTCCAGCCGCTTCCCTCTGGTGGGTCGAGATGTGACCATGGTCATGTATTCTATTCTTTTGCAGACAATGGGTGGAGACCTGTCTGGCAAAACTCAGAGTGCATCCAAAGGGATCTATGCTATGGCTTGTGAGTAAATGTTTACATCGGGATTGGGCATGGAAGGCAAGTTGCTTACTTATACAGACTCTTCCTCTCAGCCCGGGATGTCTTCCTCCTGAAAAATCAGTCTCGCTACCGGAACTTAGATCTGGAAGTTTATGTGACATTCTTTGAGATCTACAATGGAAAGGTAACTCAGGGAGTGTGTAGCTTGTGCTGTTGGCATTTTTGACCTTCTAAAACCTTAAAGTTAGCAGGAGTTCCAGAAGCCACCCTGTTAGGTGAAGGCCTTTGGGACCACCTTGCCTGGTATGTTGGGAGGTTCCCTCTAATGGTGAGATGGCACCAAAGCTCAATGTGAAGAATAGAAATCCACCTCCAGGCTCCCTCTCAGGTGGAAGGTCTGCTCTGTGTGACCTATCCTCCAGTGACCCACTTCCTTCATGGCCTTCTTCTCGATTGTGCATGTTCTCATGTGCACATCCTCCACACCTGTCTTTCTCCTCCTCTCTACATTCTCTGTCCTTTTGTAGGCTTGCCTTTCCTAGAGCAGGACCTCAATAATAAAAATAGTATTTATCATTAATGGGCTATTATATGCCAACCACTATTTTAAGCTTTTGATTTATCTTATCCTATTTTTTAAATTCTATTTTATGTGTATGAGTGTATTGCCTGTGTGCATGTAAGTCCACCCATGTCATGCAATGCCCGCATAGGACAGACAAGGGCCTTAGATCCCCTGAAACAAGTTACAGTTACTTAGCCACCATGTGGGTGCTGGGATTCAAACCCGGGTCTTCTGCCAGAATAGCCAGTGCTCTTACCTGCTGAGCCATCTCTCCAGCTCCCAGTTTGTTCTGTCTTTACAAAATGGAAACAGCTAGAGTGGTTCAATGACTTGCTTAGGCTCGTACAGCTAGGAAAGTAACAGAATTGAAGGAAACTAGTTGTCCTCCCCTGGTCTATCAGCTCATTCTCTCTACTTTCCTGCTACTGGCCCTTGTCCATGCTGGGACAGGCCCTTTAGGAAGGGGGATTCAGGCAGGGTACCCTGCACTGTGACTTTAGGCTTATTCCCCTTGCCTGGTACAGCTGTTCGATCTTCTCAATAAGAAGACCAAATTACGTGTACTGGAAGACAGCAAGCAACAGGTACAGGTGGTGGGACTGCAGGAGCACCTAGTTAACTCTGCTGATGATGTCATCAAGATGATCAACATGGGCAGTGCCTGCAGGTCAGTGTTCCAGCAAGGGGAAGGAACTACATGTAATGCACAGTTCAGGTCCTGAGGCCTCTCTGATCTAGAAGCAGGCATGGGAGTGGGTGAAGGCTATTTATTTTTCCACATAGTTCTAGATCCCTCAGCTGGATAAGAGCTGTGAAGGCCTCTTTTTTTTTTTTTTTTTAATTAATTTTATTTCTGTATGTGTATGAATGTACTGTCTGCATGCAAGTTTGTGCACCCGTGTCGTGCAATGCCGCGGAGGTCAGAAGAGGGTGTCGGACTCCCCTGGAACTGGAGTTCTCCTGGAATTGGAGTTTCAGACGGTTCTCGGCCGCCATGTGGGTGCTGGGGATCGAACCCGGGTCCTCTGTAAGAGCGGTCGGCGCTCTTAACCGCTAGGCCATCTCTCCAGCTCGTGAAGGCCTCTTTTATTTATTTTTTATTTTTTTATTTTTTTTGGTATTTTTGAGACAGGGTCTCCCTGTAGCTCCAGCTGTCCTGGAACTCACTCTGTAGACCAGGCTGGCCTTGAACTCACAAAGATCCAACCGCCTCTGCCTCCCAAGTGCTAGGATTAAAGGCATGTGCCACCACGCCCGGCGAAGGCCTCTTTTAATGGATCCACTGGGGCATATAACCCAGGGCCAGAGGCTCTTCAGAACAAAGTCAAAGCACCTTAAGTCTAACAAAAGCAGGCTTAATTCACAAATATGCTTTCCTGGCACATGTGGGATTCTTCTTGTTTTCCTTCTTTTTATAGTAGGTCTGTTCTGGGCCAGAAGATAGAGAGCCATGGCATCTGCAGTAGCCATGTGCTGACCTGGTGCAGTGAAGTGCTAGGGGTTTTGTTTCTGTTTCCCAGTTCTGGGGATTAAACCCAGAACCTTGCATTTGATAGACAAGTGCTCTACCACTTTGCTCCATCCTCAGCAAATGCCTTCAAGTTGGACAACTGGTTTATGACTAGGCCACATCCCTTGTTAGCAGAGTTGGTTCATCCTCCCTGTTTTTTGTTTGTTTTGTTGTTGTGGTTGTATTGCACTCCCCTGATCTGGCTAAGGTCCTAGCACAGAATCCAGTACTGATGTGGCTGTCTGAAAAATATTAGGTCAGGAGCTGGTATCTTGGAGGGCAGAAGAACAATGAGAGACAGGTGCCTGCCTTTAATCCCGGCACTTGGGAGGCAGAAGCAGGGGGAGCAACATGAGTTCAAGGCCAGCCTGGTCTCTTAGACATCTGGTCTATGTCCCTCCCTTACATAGACTTGACTTCTGTGTGCTGGGATGGTGTAAACACTGGGGTGCCCTGGGAGGGACCGGATGTTCATAACCCTTTCTTTGCCTCTCCCCTCCTTTGCAACAGGACCTCTGGACAAACATTTGCCAACTCCAACTCCTCCCGCTCCCATGCCTGCTTCCAGATTCTTCTTCGAGTCAAAGGGAGATTATATGGCAAATTCTCTTTGGTGGATCTGGCAGGAAATGAACGAGGGGCCGACACTTCCAGTGCTGACCGGCAGACTCGAATGGAGGGGGCAGAGATCAACAAAAGTCTTCTAGCTCTGAAGGTAGCAGACTCTAGCTGGAGGTGGCCTGGAAGACAGCTGGAAAGGGGAGAGAGAGGGTAAGGCAGCATAAGGGCAGAGAGGAAGTTCCCAACAGTGTCTGCCCCTTCATAGGAGTGCATCCGGGCCCTGGGACAGAACAAGGCGCATACCCCATTCCGTGAGAGCAAGCTGACACAGGTGCTGAGGGACTCCTTTATCGGAGAGAATTCAAGGACTTGCATGGTGAGTGGATGACTTTGGAGGTGATGCTGCAGAGGACTCCAAGCTGCTTTCCAAGACATTTAATCCTGACCCTGGCTGCCCGGGTTCCCAGCCTCAACTAGGTACCCACACCCTGCAGCCTCCACAGCGGGGAAGAATCCACTCTTTCCTGTGCGTGGGTACAATTCTTGTTTTTTTTCAGGGAGGTCGCTGCTCCCTTACCTCTTATGAAAAGGAGTTCTGGGTGGGCCGTGGTGGTGCACGCCTGTAGTCCCAGCACTTGGAAGGCAGGTGGATCTCTGAGTTTAAGTCCAGTCTGATCTACATACTGAGTTCCAGTAGAGCTGGGACTACAGGGAGACCCTGTCTCAAAAAAAAAAAGCAAACGAGTTCCAGAACTAGGAGTGACCCTTAGCAGAGCAGCAGAAGGAAGGTCTCCTCTGTGGTGACTTCCCTTGGGTTCCATGGTTCCCATGCTGGCAAACAGGCTGGAGAATGAAGCTCTAGCCTCTAGTGACTCATCCCCTTCCTGCTTGATCTCCAGGTTCTGCCAAGTGAGGTCTACCACCATCCAGAGTCCAGAGCATGACTCATCTCTTCACTATGGGGGGGGGGGTGTCTTTCATGAGGAAGGATGAATCTGTTTCAGTTTTTTTTTTTTTTTTTTTTTNTTTTTTTGGTCTTTTTGAGATAGGGTCTCCCTGTAGCCCCAGCTGTCCTGGAATTCGCTCTGTAGACCAGGCTGGTCTTGAACTCACAAAGATCTGCCTGCCTCTGCCTCTGCCTCTGCCTCTGCCTCTGCCTCTGCCTCCCAAGTGCTAGGTAGGATTAAAGATGTGTGCCACCAGGCCCGGCTTTGTCTCAGTTCTTTTTTTCTCTCTTTCTCTAGGTGTGCGTGCGCGCGCGCGTGTATGTGTGGCTTGCCTCAAACTTGCTATGTAGCCAAGCATGCCTTTCTGCCTCTACCTCCCAATCGCTAGGATCACAGGCAATCACCACCACACCAGATCTTATACACTCTTAGGGATTGAATCCAGGACTTCATAGAACATACTAGCCAGGCACACTACAACTGTGCTACATTTCCAGTCCCTGGAGGCAACTTAAAAAAAAAAAGTTGTGCACCAGGTGTGGCAGCGCACAACTTTAATCCTAGCACTCAAGGCAGAGGCAGGCGGATCTCTGTGAGTTCAAGCCCAGCATGGTGTACAGAGTGAGTTCCAGGCCAGCTGGGGCTATAGGGAGACTCTGTCTCAAAAAGACAAAAAACATTTTTTTTCTACTTATAGCATCAGTTGGCCTGGAACTGGCTGTGAAGAACAGGCTGGCCTGGATCTCACAGAACTCCACCTGCCTCTATCTCCAGAGTGCTGGAATTAAAGGCATGCACCACCATGCCTGGCCTCTAAAATTTTTTTTTTTTTTTTAGTGTGTGCGTGTGGTTTGTTTTTGAGGCACATGCATGTGTATAACGTGCTTGTATGCGAGTCAGGAGATAGTTTGGGGAAATTTCTTTTCCTTCCATGTGGGTTCTAAGAATGATTGAACTCAGGTTGTCTGGCTTGGCGAAAAGTGCTCAGCCCTTTCTCCGACCCCTGTAGCCACTTTTTTCAGATCCTCCGTATGCATGCCTGTGGACAAATTGTCTAGCTGAGCATGAGCGTCTGTGAGTTTCCCACTTTACCTGGTGGGGCTCATGTGTTGGAAGACACTGCTCTTGGCATCTACTCAGGAGCAGACCTTGCACCACCCTCACCCTGTGATACACAGCCTCTAACCACCCATTCCTTCTCACAGATTGCCATGATCTCACCAGGCATAAGCTCCTGTGAATATACTTTAAACACGCTCCGATATGCAGACAGGTAGGAGTGCCTGCAGCCAGCTCGGAAGGAGAAGGGCATGGAGTGATGAGATGGGAGGAGGCCAGAGGGGTCCAAAGCCACCAGTACCCTGTGAGCAGTAATCTGAGGCATGGAGTCCAGTCATGCTAGGTTTTCCCCGTCTCTTCATTTAGGAGTCCAGTTCAGCTTCAGGTTGGACACTTCCCTTGGCTGAGAGCTAGCTGCCTCTCACCCCCTTGAATTCCCAAGCCCTGTCTGAGTAGTGGTGCACTGCTGTCCTGAGGGCCAAGGGGGCTGTTGGGAGATTCAAGATCTTATTTCCTCAGAGTCAAGGAGCTGAGCCCCCACAGCGGACCCAGTGGAGAGCAGCCACTTCAGATGGAAACAGAGGAAATGGAAGCCGGCTCTAATGAGAGCTCAATGGCAGGCAATGTAAGGTGGGAGGCGGAGATGAAAATGAGGCCTTTGCTTGCGGTGCACATTGGGTCACATTCTTTACACTGTCGTGTCTCCCCTTCTTGCCTTCAATTCTCCAAGGATGAGGAGGAGCTGTCTTCCCAGATGTCCAGCTTTAATGAAGCCATGACTCAGATCAGGGAGCTGGAGGAGAGGGCCATGGAGGAGCTCAGAGAGATCATACAGGTGAAAACTCGCCCTGTTCAGGGAGGGACTGGATGGTCGCTGTGATGGTTGCTGTGGCATAGCTCTGGAGAACATAGTACTGTTCCTGGGACTAGGACTGGGCTTTGGGTTGGGATGGGAACAGGGAGCCCTGTACACCTAGCATTCCCCAGTCTTCGCTTGCTAAACTAGCTGTTCTCAGAAGGCCGGTGACCGTATTACCTTGTATTACACTCGGGCTTTCCTATGTCTCTTAACTGTTTCTGAGTTGTGGGTACAGAGGCTGGTTCATACACAGGGATTGTGGTCATGTTTATTTAGTGAGCTTCCAGCTCCTGTGGTGAAAGCATGGACCTAAAACACCAGTTACACGTAGTAAGATAATACATGTAGTAAGGCCGAAGTGACTTGAGATTAATCATCCCTCTTATCTTTTTTTTTTGGGGGGGGGGGGGTGGGTCTTCCTTTTTTTTTTTTTTTGTTTTGGAGACAGGTCTCCCTGCTGTAGCCCCAGCTGTCCTGAAATCACTATGTAGACCAGGCTGACCTTGAACTCACAGAGATCCGCCTCCTCTGCCTCTGATGGGATTAAAGGCATGCAGCTAATCATCACTCTTCAGCTCACTCCCTGGTGAAAGTTCTTTAGCCTCGCCTGGTGTGGTGGTGCACACCTTTAATCCTAGCACTTGGGAGGCAGAGGCAGGCGGATCTCTGAGTTCAAGGCCAGCCTGGTCTACAAAGCAGTTCCAAGCCAGTCTCAAAAAAGACCAAAAAAAAAAGTTCTTTAGCCTCATTTGGCTTCAGTTTCTTTGTCCGGCAAGACAGAATGTTCTCTTTGATGATTAAGTGTTGTAAAACAGTACACGGTACCCCACATGCGACCATCGGAAGGAGCCAGTGGGAGATGGCGCTTCGCTGTGGTCCCACCATGGGAGAAGGTATGGAGCCATCTCCCAACATACTGGCATTTTGTGGCCTGTAGAGCAGAAAGGGACAGCTTGTAGCACTTGTAAAACAGCTATTAAGGCTAAATGTATAGACATGCCTCCCCCGCCACTTGCCACCTCTCGAAAGACATGGCCTATCAGGACAAGAGAGTTGACTGTGGTCAAAGCAAAAGCTGCAATCAGATAACAGGGAGCTTAAGGCAGGGTCAGCAGGGCCCTCATTCTAAAGGGCCTTACATTTGGTTCATACCAAAGGCTTGGACTTCATTATGAAGGCAGTGAGGCCTTTGAAGGGACTTCAGCAAGGTGATGATATGGTTGAATCAGAGGTTTGGTTTTTTTTTGTTTTTTTGTCTTTGTCTTTTTGAGACAGGGTCTCCCTGTAGCCCCAGCTGTCCTGGAACTCACTCTGTAGACCAGGCTGGCCTTGAACTCACAAAGATCACCTGCCTCTGCCTCCCAAATGCTAGGATTAAAGGCGTGAGCCACCAGGCCTGGCCTGGCCTGGCCTGGTCTTGTTTTGTTTTGTCTCAATCCTCTTGCCTCAGTGTCCCCAGTACTGGGATTATAGGTGTGTTCTACCATGGCCAAGTCATCAGAATTTTAGATGGATCGCTCTGGTAGAAGCTGTAGTCAGTAGTTGAGCGCCATGTATGAGGCCTTAGGTTCAATCCCCAGTATAACAGAGAAGACAGAAAGAGAGGGAGACAAAGAGCCAGGTATGGTGGCTCACATCTATAATCCCAGTACTTGAGAGGCTGAGGCTTGGAGTTGGAGCCCAGCCTTGGCTATAGAATGAGATCTATCTCAAACAAAGGACCAAGGATGAAGGCTCAGTGGTGGTTTGCCTAGCACACATGTGAGGTTTTGAACCTCAGTACTGGAGCCTCATTGTAGATCCTGGTTTGGGGTTTGTGAGGGAAAAGGGGATAGAAAGGCAGGGCTGGCAAGATGGCCTAGCGGTTAAGAGCGCCGACTGCTCTTGCAGAGGACCTGCGTTCGATCCCTAGCACCCACATGGCAGCTGAGAACCATCTTTAACTCCAGTTCCAGGGGAATCCGACGCTCTCTTCTGACCTCCGAGGCATTGCACGACACGGGTGCACAAACCTACATGCAGACAGTACATTCATACACATACAAAAAAATATAAACCTTTAATCCTAGCACTTGGGAGGCAGAGGCAGGCGGATCTCTGAGTTCAAGGCCAGCCTGGTCTACAGAGGGAGTTCCAGGACAGCCAGAGCTACAGGGAGACCCTGTCTCAAAAAGACATAAATAAATAAATAAATAAATAAATAAATAAATAAATAAATAAATAAATAAGAAAGACAGAAAGACGATCCCCTGTATCACAAGCCTGCACTTGGGAGGAAGAGGTAGACCAGACTCTGAGTTCAAGGCCATCTTAGTTTACATAGCTAATTCCAGGCCAGCCAGGGCTACCCAGTGGTGCCCTATCTCAAAAAACAAAAGGAGAGAGTTCAAGGGAGGTGATGGTGCCTAGACTAAGGCATGATCAGCTATAGTGAGGGCCTGAGATTCACGGAGTGGAACTGCAGGATGTGATGTCAAGCATGGTGAAGGAATAAAGTTACCCACTGGGAGTGCTGACACCCCTTAATAAATGCTAGGTGCTCAGTAAGAGGAGGAAGGGTCAAGAATTCCAGGCCACTCTTAGCTCCATAGTGAGTTCGGGGTCAGCTGAGGAGGAGAGAAAGCTGTTGTCCAATTTGACAACGGGACTACTGGTGCTGCTCATCTGATGGCATAGGGACAAGTTTGGAGTAGAAAGATTATTAAATTCTAGCTGAGGATTTCCTTTTTATGGTGTATGTGTGCGTGTACACATGTCATGGGACGGTCAAAGGACAGTTTGCAAGAGTCAGTTCTCTGCCATGTATGTCCCAGGGATTCAACTCGGGTCATCAGGCTTGGCAGTAAAGCCTTTTCCTGCTCAGCCATCTTGCCAGCCCAAATTCCTGAACTCCTGCTTCCAGATGCTGAGATTATCGCCCCATGACACCACACCAGGGCCCCTCCAGAGGATTTCCTGAGGGAGAGGGTTTCAGGAGTCAGAGCAGAGGCATGGCGAGAGGTCTGAGCTCTCGCGCAGCCATTTCTGTTGCAGGTGGTTGGGCTCTGCAGGTGATCTGCTGAAGTGACTTGGTTAGTCGAGCTGACCTGGTTCTTCCCCTCCCCGTGTTGCTACAGCAAGGACCAGGCTGGCTGGAGCTCTCAGAGATGACAGATCAGCCAGACTACGACTTGGAAACCTTCGTGAACAAAGCAGAATCTGCCCTGGCGCAGCAGGCGAAACATTTCTCTGCTCTGAGAGGTGGGTGCAGTGGATGGTTCTGCCCTGTCCACTCCTGGACAGTGCAAACAATGGCCCTGTTGCCTTGAGTTGGGGGAGGGTGGCTCTGAGACTCTCCAGTAACCCTTTGTGTACTTTACAGAAGTCATCAAGTCCCTGCGTCTGGCCATGCAGCTGGAAGAGCAAGCTAGCAAACAAATAAACAGCAAGAAACGACACCAGTGATGACGGCAAATAAAAATCTTTTTGGTTTCACAGCAGCCTCTTCACGTCCCAGTGCACTCTGGGCACCTCCTGGCTTTGCTTAGGGTCTCAGCTGGACAGGTTTTGGTAAATGCCAAGTGCGGGGCGTCCGGTCTAAGAGAGCTAGGGAGGGGCTAGGTTTTCCTCCTCGGTTTGGAGCAGGAGGAAGGGGCTTTAGTTACTCTGTGCTCTTCCCTTGTCCTCCGTGGAGGACTTTGCTTTCGGGATAGTTTCCCTGGCAGCGTCCGCCATGAGGAGCAGAACAGCTGCTGGTGGAGTTTCCCAGTTGTCCTGACTCTGGGGAGAGGAGGAACCCTTACTCCAGCTCTGCGGGGTCTAGCCAGTGTTCCTTTTAGTTTTTTGAAGCCCAAGTGAATCTCTGTCTCTTGATGTATGTATTTATATGTTCCAGCTAACAAGAAAGAAAGAAAGTCAGACTTGTGTAATGTGTTATGAGAGGCTGCAGTGGTCCTGAGCCTTCTGGAACCAAAGATCCTACTGCAGCTGTAGTCTCTGGTTCTGTCCTCTTCCAGGAAGTGTGCATGTCTATGCCCGTCCTGTGTCTTAGTAGACGTAACAGACAGAGCTCCGTCTTCAGCTCACTGTAGCTTCTTCCCCCAGTAGCCATGTAATAAACCACAGAGAAGCCAAGCTCTGGGGAGTGCTAGGGACTGAACCTGGGGTCTTTTACACACTAGGCAAGTACTCTCTGAACTGTATTCTCAGCCCTTTTTACTTTTAACTTTTCACTTTTTAGATTTTTATTGGTTTTTGTTCTTTTGTGTTTTGTCTTTTTGAGACGGTCTCCCTGTAGCTCCAGCTGTCCTGGAACTCTCTGTGTAGACCAGGCTGGCCTTGAACTTACAGAGCAGAGAGATTCACCTGCCTCTGCCTCCCCAGTGCTGGGATTAAAGGCATGCACCACCACAACCAGCTTCTTTACATTTAGTTTTGAGATGGTGTCTTTTTTTTTTTTTTTTTTTTTTGGTCTTTTCCAGGCAGGGTCTCCTTTTAGTCCCAGATGGCCTGGAGCTCACTATGTACTCCAGGCTGGCCTTGAACACACAGAGATCTGCCTGCGTCCGCCTCCCAGTGCTGGGATTAAAGGCGTGCGCCACCACACCCAGCAAGACTTCCGGCCTCAGCATCTGCATCAGGGCTTGGGCCTGCCTCCCTCGTAGAGGTGCTGGCTGACCTTAGACCCAGTATCTCCGAGAAATGGCAGCAGCGAGGCCTGCTCTGCTTGGGCCTGGAGTCCTCCATCTTGTTCCTGTGTAGGATGCATAAGTTACTTGACTTCCTACAGGTGGTTTCCCCCAATGCTGGATCTCCCAGCCATGCTCAGGGCTCAGGGAGCAGCACCCATAAGGTCCAGGCTCCATCCTTGCCCAGCTGGGGACTTGAGGGCATTTGGCTACTAAATAAGACCTTCCACCAGGAACTGGACAGCTAGCCATAGTTGCAGTTCCTGCTGCTCTGCAGCATTGAGATCCAAAGCTTGTAGATCCATGTGGGGTGGATTTCTGCTCATCTTGGTCAGGTGGACTAACTGGTGCACTGACTTGCAGTGCTTTCCCCTCTACCGGTGAAGCCCCTCATACTGATGTGAGGGACACTGCTCACAGTGATCCAGAAAAAGAGTGGTGACTAACTCCTACAATCCCAGAAGTCAAGACACTGAGGCAGGAGGATTCCTGTGCATTCGAGGCTAGACTGGGCTACCTGTGAGTTCCAGCCAAGTATGTGCTATAAAATGAGAACTTGGCCTTTTTTCCCCTCCTATGTATGAGGTCTTGTCTGCATATATGGAAGTGCACCTGTCTGTAGAGGCCAGAAAAGGGCCACTGGATTTCCCAGACTGCTTTTAATTGCTGAGTCATCTCTCCAACCCCTGTGAGACCCTGGGTTTTTTGAAACAGTCTTCTGTAGCCCCAGCTGTCCTGAACTCAATATGTACACCAGGCTGGCCTTGAACTCACCTGCCTCTGCCTCTCCTGAGTGCTGGGATTAAAGGCCTGCGCCACCACACCTAGTGGTGGTTCACACCTTAATTGGCAAGAGGAGACTCTGGGTTGAATCTTGGCACCACAAAAAAAAAGCTTTTGATACCTAAACTTACCCCATCATCTTTAAACTGAGGCTAGAAATAATCCATCTTTCAGAATTATGGAACTTGAAACAAAGCTTTTTCATCTGGAAGACAAACTATTGGTCTCCCTGCTTCCTTCTGTCCCCTGCTTGGAATTCTTCAGCAACTTCCCTTGCACAAAAGATAAGTTCTCAATGCCCTACCCTACGCTGACCTAATACCCCCTACCTGGCCAGCATCTGTCTGCCATGCCTGGAACACATTTGGGCAGTTTGGGCGTTGATAGCCCAACTTATGAAGCCACACCGTGAGGCAGTCCAGGATTGTCTAATCTCTTCCTGTTAAGTAAGGATAATACTGGTTATTTTGAAATTTAGTTTAAAAGAAGGGGGAAGGGCTGGAGAGATAGCTCAGTGGTTAAGAGCACCTACTGCTCTTGCAGAGGACCCAGGTTCAATTCCTGGCACCCACATGGCAGCTAAGAGCCATCTTTAAGCAGCCTTTAGTCCTAGCACTCAGGAGGCAGAGGCAGGCAGATCTCTGTGAGTTGAGGCTAGCCTGGTCTACAAAGTGAGTTCCAGGCCAGCAGGGGCTATCAGGAGACCCTGCCTCAAAAAATCAAAAGTGAAAATGGCTCAGCAGATAAAGGTGACTGCTGCCAAGTCTGACCACCTCAGTTTGATCCCTAGAACCAACGTGGTGGAAGAGAATGGACTTCTGCAAGTTGTCTTCGTGGAAGGAGAGAATGGACTTCTGCAAGTTACTTCTGACTTCCATACATCATGCCATCACACACACAGTATAAAAAACAAAAAAAAATTAGGCACACTGATAATCCCAGGACTAGGTAGGCAGAGGCAGGCTTGGTCTACATAATGAGTTTCAGACCAGCCAGAGCTACATAGTGAGATCCTGTCTTTTTTTTTTTCTTTTCCATACAGGGTCTCCCTGTAGCCCCAGCTGTCCTAGAACTCACTCTGTAGACCAGGCTGGCCTTGAACTCACAAAGATCTACCTGCTTCTGCCTCCCGAATGCTGGGATTAAAGCCATGAGATCCTGTCTTGAAAGAAGTAACAGTATGAGCTGGAGAGATGGCCTATCCCTTAAGAGCGCTGACTACTCTTGCAGAGGATCCAGGTTCGATCCCCAGCACCCACGTGGTGGCTGAGAACTGTCTAACTCCAGTTCAAGGGAAATCCGATACCCTCCGCGGCATTGCGCCATACAGGTGCACAGACCTACATGCAGACAGTACATTCATACACATTAAAAAAAAATGACAGTTGGAGAGATGACTCAGGGTGACAAATCTAGCAAAAGATTCAGTGAGAAAACCTTGTCTCAAGAGTGATGGGGCCCGAGAGATGGATCAGTTAAGAGCGCCAACTGCTCTTGTGGAAGACCCAGGTTGGATCCCCAGCATACACATGGCAGTAAGAACCTCCTTTAACTCCAGTTCCAAGGGAATCCGATGCCCTCTTCTGACCTCTGTGGCATTGCAGGACAATGGGTGTGCAAACCTACATGCAGACAGTACACAAACACATGGGGAATAAAAATTTTTTTTAAGTGACAAAGCAAGACACCCAATCTATATACACTCACACATGTATGCACACACAAAAAAATCACATTTATATAGACTCATCGTTCATGTAATAGATGCATAGGACTGAAGAGATGGCTCAGTGGTTGAGAAAGCTGACTGCTCTTGCAGAGGACCCGGGTTCAATTCCCAGCACCCACATGGCGGCTAAGAACTGTCTTTAACTCCAGTTCAGGGGAATCCAACACCCTCTTCTGACCTCCTCGTCATTGCATGACACGGGTGCACCAACCTACATGTAGACAGTACACTAATACACATAAAAAAAAATAAATAGGAGCCGGGCGTGGTCACGCATGCCTTTAATCCTAGCACTTGGGAGGCAGAGGCAGGCGGATCTTTGTGAGTTCAAGGCCAGCCTGGTCTACAGAATGAGTTCCAGGACAGCTGGGGCTGGAGGTAGACCCTGTCTCGAAAAGACCAAAAAATAATAA